>JANTPZ010002912.1:0-14450 GCA_025593235.1 Vachellia pachyceras
TGATTTTTAATGCTTCCTAATTCCTTGGCTCACTTTATCCCTACACAATTTCTCATTTTAAAGCCAATGGAAGCATTAAAATCATCAAAAACTCACTCTTTCCTGCGCTTTCCAGATTTGCACGAAAACTGCCAAAACATGATTTTTCAAACTTTCAACTTATATGCCATCATATTCTTGATCTCAAACTCATTTCCATGGATTGTGAAGCTTGAATTCAACTCTTCTACCTCAAATAAAAATTTGGACAGCATCTCCCCTTAGGGTTCATCATCCCAAAATTACAAAAGCCACAAACAAGAGCCAAACAACCACAACATATACACCAAAACACTCCTTACAACACATGGAGTCTTTTACAACCAACCATAAGTTCTAAATCCCTACCTTTCTAACTTTTGCTCTCAAGAATCCTAAGTATCAAACTTGAGAAAGAGAGACTTAATCAAAATTTTAATCCATGGAAGCTGTAGAGGAAGTTGCAAGGATCAAGAAAAGGTATATGTTTGGATGAAAGAAGCTTTTACCTTGGATTCTCTTGTGATTTTTCCTCTCTTCTTCCTCCTTAAAATGAAACCATTTTCCCTTCTCTTGGGCTGCTGAATTTTGTGCAGAAATGGCTGAGAAAGAAGAGGAAAAATCTGTTTTAATGAAATCAAAAAGTGGATCCAAGGGCTAGGATTTAATCTTAATTTACAAGTTTAATCTAATGGTCAAGATTCATCCACCTCTCCACCACTTGCTTAATTCCTATTGGCTCTCATAAAGTTGTCACTATTGGGTGCACATGGGGTTAAAAATCTGGTTTGGGGTTTGGTTACATTAACCAAACCGGTTACCATTTGGTTACTCCTACCGATTACACTTTTACTAATAAACATAACTTTATTCCGGTAAATTTTTCTATGCTTTTCTGGAGATATATTATTCCTCTTTTAATCTTCATAATTCATTTACTAATATGGAAAAATATTTTCTCAAAAATACCCTTGAAATTCCTCCAAAAATAACAGGGTAATTTTATCCTGCCGAAAATCCTCGAAAAGGGTATTTCTGACGGGCAATTAACTTTTAGGGCATTAAAAATTTTTATAATTTTCACTGATACTCTAACCCTTTTCCTTTCATCAAATTTCCCTCCAGATTATCTAAAATTTATTTTTGAATAAAATATATTTTCAAGATTTTCGGGCATTTTCCCTCAAAATCGGGAAATTTGTCTCAATCGTATATTGGGCAATAATTTTATTAATTACTATAAAATTCAATTTATTTCCCTGTACTCTGAGCTCAACTGATTGAGGTCTCCTGGCACCTCAAATAATTATTTTCAGCCGATTTACCTTCAAAATTCTCTAAACAGAGATCTAGGCTGCATTTTGACAATCTGTCAATCTTAGTAAATCAGTGAGTTTTGCTCTTTGTTTTGGGCATCTGTGAATTTTTCTGATATTTTGGTCAACGGTTGAATTTTTTGACTTTGACTTTGACTTTTTCAAATGACCAAAATGCCCGTACACTTCTCTTAATGACCAAAATGCCCTTACACTGTCTAACTTTCCGTAATCTCCATCATGCCCTTGACTTTTTCGCCTCTGGTCTTTTGTGTAATGACCTTTGGGTCCTTCCCAGGAGGTCACCCATCCTTACACTACTCCAGGGTGAGGACGCTTAACTGTGGAGTTCTCGTAAAATTACTCTAGCTGAGCCAAGTCTAACTTTGGTTAATCCGTGATTTCTATCTGTGGGCTCTAACTTGACTTTTGACTACTGGTTTGGCCCTTTTCATCCAATGACCATATTGCCCTTGGTCTTTATACTTAATGACATTTATGTCCCTGGCTTACATTCTTAGTAATTTTAAAGCCTTAGGACTAAATTGACCAGGGTCTCTTTGGTCCATTAACATCTTCTCTTTCTGTACTTCTATTTCTGTAAGCCTTTTCTCATCTCATAACTATCAGTTTGACCTCTATTTCAGTTTACAGAAAATGGTGGATATTATACAACTTCATGTAGAGGTTTATAGGTTACAACTTTAACAACTTGCAAAACAAAGTTCCACCACGTAACAATATTTATACAAAATTCCTCAAGCAAACATAATATCTTCAACCATCAATACTCTTTTCCTTACCCTTACTTGAGCCTCCACCTACATGGTTAGTTGGTGGATAATGAGATTTTGAAATCTCTATAGCAAAACTAACTAAAGTATTGTGAATGAGCATATTACAACTTTAAAACAAGTGTATGAGCATATAACATGTCACATGTTCAAACTACATTTTTCATGCAAATGGCCATAGCAATCAAGATCACATTTCATACACAAATCATTTACTTCATTCATCACAAAAATCATGCACCATTCACAACAAAGTTTCATAAAACATTAGTTTAGTAGTCTTGCTACCTCAAGATCTTAGCTTTTCCTTTTTCACTTTAGGGCTCTCTTGAATAACCTTCCAAATGGGCTCTTGAAGGTCTCAATTTCCTAAAGATCATGTCATAATATCCACACGAATTTCCAATCATCATAATGCAAGAAAACTTGCAAAAATGCAATAAAGCTCTTATTACCCTTAAAGGACCCTTACATCTTTAAGACTTAATTTTTATGGTCCTTAATGCTTCTCAAATCCCTTTCTTATTTTTACCCTACACAAAACTTCATTTTTAAGCCATTGGAAGCATTAGAATCATCAAAATTCCACTCCCTCAAATTTTTACAGATTTTCAAAAAACTGAACAAAAAGGGAGGGTTTGGATTTTTCAACTCTTTTCATGTATTCTTGCTTTTCCTTCTTCCAAGTCATGATTCAAGCTTCATATAAATCAAACACATTTCCCCCTCAAGACCTCAAATGGACAGCACCTCCCCATATACTTATGGTTTCCAAAATTTCAGCAACAACCATCAAGCTACTCTTTACTACTCAAGAAAGAACTTGCAACCCTTGCAACCATTTACTACCTTTCAAACTTTCTCCTTTTCATTTTCACATCTTGAAACCCTAGCCATCATCTTCCAAAAGAGAGGCTCATTCAAGAAAACAAACCAAGAAGAAGGTAGTAGAAAGTTGCTAGCTTGGGAAAAGATAAAGATTTGAGAGCTTGAGTGATTACCTTGAGTTGTGGAAACTTGGCTCTCTTCTTCTTGCTGTCAAGAATGGCATTTTTTTGGCTTGGGAGAGGAGAGAAAATTTGACCAAATGAGAGAGAGAGAGAGAGAGGAGTGGACAGATTGTGAGGGGGGGAGAGAGAATTTCCTAATTAAAATTACGTTTTGAAAAATTGTGTGGAGAAGAATGAAACTTGGGGACCAAGTTGGAGTTTGTGTGATTGTTATGGTGCCACTTGTCCTCATTGGATGGCTTGGTGAAAAAGTGCTTTTCAGACTTCCCTTCCTAGTCTGGTTGGGATGACTGGGCCTCTCTCGTCCAGTTACTTGATCCGGTGGCGCGTATTTCTGTAAAGTAACATTTACTCGGATAACTATCTTTTTATTTTTCCAGAGACCTTATCTCTCATGTGGCGCCATTCCCTAGGCCTTCTTTCCTAGGTGGCATCATGTCCTAGCCCAAAGTATCTCTGAGATTTCCTCGTAACTCGTTAGGATGCCTCGATTTGCGTGCAACACAGTAAAACAGGCTCCCGGCTGCCAATTTGACTTAAGGGCATGGAAAAATTCTATATTTTTCCCTGATACTCGAGCTCTTTTCCATTCCTCAAAATTCTTCCCGAATTTTCTGTAATTAATTTTTTAATAAAATACTTTTTTCGGGGCTTTTGGGCATTGTTGTTCTCCATACTTTGAAACTACCAGCACCAGATACTAAGTAATAATTTTGTTAAATACTTTCGGACCCAACTAAACTTTTCTCAGTTTAGGTCTCAGGCGTTTGAGAACTCCTGCTATCTCAAATAATTATTTCTCGGTCTTTTAGTCCTCTAAAAATCCTTAATTATATTACGGAAATGCCATTGTATTCATTTCTCTTTCTTAATTTCCACATATTTATGAAAATGCCACTACCTTTCTTACTTATCTCTTAATTACCAAAATGCCATCACTTTCTCTACTCTTTCTTAATTCCAACTTTACCCGTAGTTGACTTTGACATTTTTGGTCAACTTTGACTTTTGGGTTGTCTTTTACTTTTTGGTCAACTTTGACTTTTTTTTGTGAACTTTGAATTTTGACCAAATTACGAAAATGTCCTTATTATTTGATGACATTTTATGCCCTAGGCCTTTTTATTCAAAATGAACATTTTACCCTTATTATTATGACAAATGACCACTTTGCCCTTTAGTCATTTATACTTAAAGTCCTCAAGACTAGGGACTTAGTCGATCATCCTTTCTTGTCTATAGGCATTTTCCTTTCTATTTTTCTTATCTATGAGGCTCAAATCATTTCATAATTCATCTGTTTAGCTTTTATTTCCATTTATGAAATTTGGGACATTACAATCACCCACATTGGTATCTGATCTATCTATGCCTCCATAATTTCTCAAATTAAATCAGCATTTGAAATAGTCAGTACAACATCTGGTGACTTTTGTCAAGGTCATGTTGATGAGCAGGTTTTCCAGGCCACACCTTCTCTGATCAATCGGTATCAAGATTATTTCTTTTGGCCAGAAGCAGACTAAATTGATTATCATTTACAAAAATTCAATTCAAGCCAAGACAAGCAATGGGCAAAGATAATATGTGAAGAACAAACCATGGATAAAGAGAACTCAAAAGTAGAATGGAAACTCAACTTGATTCAAATTAAACAGAAATCTACTTAACTCAAATCAAACCTCTATATATATGTGAACATCGAGTGGATCAGTGGAGTGAGTGAGACAGAGATAATGAAAGAGGAGAGCGGCGGAGATCTGGAAGAGTCGAGAGCAACGGACTGATGGTGATGCAGCTTCGAGCAATGGAGAAGTCAGACCAAGGCTGAAGGGTAAGGGAAGCCAACGGAGGAGAGGACGACTGGAATGAGTTGAGCTCTGAGAGGCGAGAAATGAATTAGCCAAGCTTCTCGCACAATGACCCTTGCCCACTTCTGCAAAAAAGCTGCAAGAAAAGATAAAACAACCAAAAGACATGTGCCCGTGAGTGAGAATGGCGGGGGTTTTGAAACTTAAAAATTTTGCTTGTGAACAGTGATTTGGTGGAGATATATTATACTATTATTAGATATATTGATATCTTTATTTACCAGAAGCAATCTCATCTGAAGATTTAACATAGATGCATCTTTCAACAAGTATTAAAATTTTGATTCACCCTATTATGAGATATTAACATATTTTTCTATATATTTTTCTATAGCTAGCAATGGTTACTTCACTTACTTTTGCTTATAGGCCTACTCGGTTCAACGAAAATAAAATCTTTAACCAACTTGAGTTTGATTGTGACTCATGAACACTCCCGGCCCAACCCTGGAAGACTTTGGATTTGGATCGTCTTTTTTTTTCCAGCCATAGAAGACACTGGATCTTTTGTAGTAGCAAGTTTCAAAGGGTCCAAAAGCCCACATGTCTACGTGTAGGCACAACGTCCATCAAACCAAACATTGCCTAAAGGGCAATAACTGGACATTCCTAGATTTACTCCTTCCATTTTTAATCCATCTCACTCTCACCCTAGGCCACAGTTCCCTCGTCTACTTAACACTCGACACTACAGTCTCCACCGCTTTTAGCTCTCACGTTGCCCTTGCGTCATCATCACCGTCTACACTCGCGTTGCCATCACAAAAATCCAGACTCCAGCCCTCATGTCACAGTCTCCACTCGCGTTGCCGTTGATCTTTGCAGTTGCTTATCGCCATTGCCCGTTGCCCTTGCGTCATCGCTCGTACACTTCTTTGATTTTTGCTCTATTTGCTCTGATTCTTGGTTCAACGAAGTCTATCCAATTAAGTTACTGAAGGATAAGCATCTAAATACCCTATGTGGTTTAACATTTGATTAGATTTCTATAATCTCATACTTAGAAGTAGATGGTCTCTATTAGGATATCCGCTGTGCTTGTATATGATTCTTAGGTTTCTGTTGATTTTTTTTTCAAAATTTTTGTTGAAAATCGTGACTGATAGTGATGACTAAATTTCTATATCTGTGGAGTTTTTCTACATCCGTGGAGTTTTCTGTATATATTTTTCTGTACTTTCTAGTTGTCACTGAATCAAAGGCATCATAGGAAAAACAATTTCAGAACTGAATTTCATTTTCCTTACCCTCTTATTGGCTCGCCCAGTTTTTGACTCTGGTATCCCCGCAATGGGATTTCTAGGGCTTCTGAATCCTTTCACTGATGACATTTGACTCTGACATTCTCATGTATATGAGGCAAAAAAAGGATTGGTCTACTACAATGTCTTTTACATGCCAGAGAAGTGGGCTTGGGGCGAGTTTGAACCACATGAATTCTGGAAAAGGGAAGGCTGTTACTTTTGACTATGGCCCACCGCCGCCATTGCATTCTCTGAGTGAGACGGAGGAGAAGATGGTGGGTGTTTGACTCTATGGGGAATATTAAGGATTGGAAAAAGTTTAAGAAGGCGGGACTGTTGGACGAAGTGGTGATGCAGAAGAAGGATCACGAAGCACTCATGGAGAAGGTTTCAAGACTTGAAAAAGAGGTAAGCTTGAGAATTTTGAATACTTGGTAGTTTATGACGTGCCTTGATCCTTACTGTTAGTAGTTACTAGCTTATTATCTTAAATAACAATGAAATCATATGTAAACGTTTTCTATAGATAAATACTCTCTAGAATGAATACAACTGATGTCTCTCATGTTTTACTTAACTGTGCTGGAAATTTTTAGGGTTAATTAAGGAATTCTTTTAGTATGATTTCTTAGAAGGTTTCATTACTGAATAATTGACGAGTCCAAATATCATGATGGCTATCTTTGATAGCATAGGAAACTGGATTCTACTTATTGCCCTCAACAGGATGCTTTTAGAATAAGGTGACTAAAGTTAGTTCTCAAGTCTTTTACTATTGATGTTAAGTTTTTGTTGGCTTTCAATTTCTTTCTTTCTTTCTTACCAACAGTTGGCTTCCAATTTCACTTCTACTAATATTTAATTTCATCACTACATGGATATTTAAACTCATTTAAATCACTTGATACACATGTTGTCATGTTCATATACTTAGAGACTGTATGGATCTCATGTTCATATACTGAGAGATTGTATGGATCCAAAAGGGGCAAAATAAGATATAGTTTATAGGCCAATTAAGCAAAATCTTTGTTGCTTCTTTTCTTTATAGTAAAATGTTGGTTGGTTGTTTCCCCCATACCCCACCCAAAAAAAAAATCCTGTTAGTTTGAACACAGCTTCTTTCCCATGAAGCATGTGGAGTTCCAAAATAACTGATATGTTGTCATTTTCTTTAAAGTTTGATTTCAATACATATTGGAATTGTAAGTTTGCGAACTTTTAACTCGATCTTAAACATTGGAAATGAAATATTCCTATCTCAACAATTACAAGAAAAACTAATTACTTCAATATTATATAAAATTGCAGCCAGCCGAAGTTATTCAAGTTAAATGAACTTAAATATCATATTAAGATATATATCAAAGAAGTTTCATTGCCTGTTCTTTAGATGTTGTAAATATTATCGTATACTAGAAGGCTTGATAGATTTAATTAGTATGTGTTGCCACACCCGTACCTTATATTTCGGAAAAACTATTGTGTACCATAATCTCTCATATGCCTGCATCTGCAACATGGGTTATTTCTTTATTTCTATTTGAAGACAACAACATATCTAAATAAAACAAGTTTTTGTGGAAACATTTGATGTGTTTCTTTTGACTGCTGATTTATTCTCTATCATTGTCCCCGTAGCTTTGTGACTACCAGTACTACATGGGCCTCCTGCTAATAGAGAAGAAAGAATGGGGCTCAAAGTTTGATGAACTAAGGCAGGAATTAGTTGAAATTCAGGAGATTTTTAAACGAAAGCAGTCATCACACTTAATTGCATTATCTGAAGCTTGAAACCATGAGGAAATTTTAAGGAAAGCATTAAACACAAAGAAGCATCGTGTGACTGATGTTCGTAACTTTCTTCAATTATATTTCACTATCCAAATTTGTATGTGCTTGCATATATTTATCTTCTGTTGTCCATGATGTTGTCTTTTGTCTAATCTGATTCTTCATGTTGTCTTATGCAATACATAAATTAGCTTTAAGATGTGGTGTACTGTAAAGGAGGTTATGAGGAATGTGAGTTAGGTGTTTCATTCCTGGTTGGATGTGTGTTTCATAATGGGATGTCCTACTTTGTGTTTTTCACGCTTGCAAGATGTTCATCTGTGATTGTTGATCCTTGATAAGCATATGATCCTTGTATGAGTGGAATTGCCACAACCCTTTCATTTCTTTTGAAAAATTTAAGTGTTCATTGATTAGTGGAATCAGACTTAGTGTATTCTTCCTTTATCTGAGCTTTCCCAATCTTAACATTGACTGTGCTTTTATGTCTTATTGGTTGAATTTTAGTATTAGTAATATGTACTTTCTCACCTATAAGTTAGGGCTGTTCATTTCCTACAGCAATTTATTTTTCTCATGTTTTACTAGTGAGTTTCTTGTCCAGAATGATGACATATTCATAGGATATCTATGCATGACCATGTTGCTTTTGCGAGCTACTACAATTGCCCATCTCTAAGATTTGTAGAATCTATACAAGTTGTAGTAAAAAAAATGAATCTATAGAAGTTTGTTTTCATGAATTATTATGATGATCCTATTGTAATGGATTGGTTGCAGCTTGAAAGAGCTTTACATGTAATGCGAGAAGAGCACAACCAAGTCTAGTGTTCGTCCCAGGCAAAGTTGGCTGAAGCAAGTGCATTGGTTGATGGAATGGATTGGTTGCAGCTTGATGTGTGCTGATATCATAGTTAAGGAAGTTCGCAAGGGAGACTCTCAGATTCACTTTATTCCTCATGCCCTTCCTAGTTGTAGGGAGCAGTTTCTGACTGACCAGTCTTTTGGTAGGGGTATAAACCCAGGGTTGGACTATTAATTTGCTCTTTTCAAACTTAGCTTGCCGTTATAACACAAAAAAAAAAAGTTGCCACCGTGTCTCTAGGAAAAATTTTTTTATATGATTTACTTCCTTCCCAGAAAGCGTGTTTGAAACCTCAATATCCAATTATAAGTAAATTTTGGGAAACTATGGGAACCAAAAGTTAATATAACCCCATTAATAAAGTTTAAAAAAAAAAGTTATAAAGTATCATATGAAATATGATTAAATTATTTCTAAAACCATTAAAAAAGAGGGAAGGTTAATATCTTTACGGGCAGTGTTGTTGCAAGAGCAACAGAAAAATTTCATATTACAATACCTAACTATTCTTTCATTGATCATTCCACTGTTCCTCAGACCACTTGATGATAGACATTCATTCTCAAAGTCCTATAACTACTCTTCCATAATTAGTTTAATCTCTAACTAGAGCTAACAACTATCTAGGTCTATAGTTCATTAATTGACATGTGTACCATGCAGCATTGATGTAAAATATTGAATATTAACGAGAAGAAAGGAAAATTCAATAAAAAGATGAAGAATAAAGCCAATCACGAGCAGCTACATGTACTTCTTGAGCTTGCTCAGGAGTGGCCACTTTGCCAATTCCAATGGAACATACTGGCTCATATGCAATAACAATATTGTCCCAGCTAGGTACAGCATCTGTGCAAAGTGAACGTAGCAAACTTTACATGAGCAAACTGCAATCTCTCCCCACCTTCTAACTTATATATCCTCAAAAGGTAGAGATAGAATATAAACAAAAATCAAGATTAAAACCTCACCTGCATAAGCCTTCAACTAATGGAAACAACCATAAGAAGTTTTCCCTGCTTCCCTCTCTTACAAAAGTTCCCCATGCATGCTATCACCCCAACGCCCTAGCTCAAAGCATAGGCAGCTTTCTTTCCTATAAACTAGTTGGCAGAGCTTCAAAAACTAAACTATATCATCGTTACATGCTATTGCATTTAAGTATTAAATATTTAGTTGAATTGCATTATTCGTAGGATAATAGAATGCACAAAAAATTTTCACAAACCTTCCACGGTTGCTATCTAAAGAAGAAGAAACTGAGATTTAGGGATCCAAACCTTGATTTTTGGACGTCAAGATCAACTGAGATAGGCAGAATGAAGAAGAATCATCTTGAGTTTCAATTTGTTTAGGTGGTTGTTGTAATATCCACCCTTTACTGTAAACTGAAATAGAGGCCAAACTGATAGTTATGAGATAAGATAAGACACAGAAATAAAAGTACATAATGAGAAGATGTCAATTGACCAAAGAGACCCTGGTCAATTTAGTTCTAAGGCTTTGAAATTTCTAAATACATAAGCCAGGGACATAAATGTCATTAAGTACGAAAATCAAGAGCAATATGGTTATTAGACATAAATGGCCAAACCGATAATCAAAAGTCAAGTTAAAGCCCACAGATAGAAAGCACGAAAAAAAATGATGATAATGGGCCAGATAACCCAAAGTAAGACCTGGCTCAGCGGGAGAAATTTTATGAGAACTCTGGATTTAAGCATGCTCACCCTGGAGTAGTGTAAGGATGGGTGACCTCCTTGAAAGGATCCAAAGATCATTACACAAAAGACCAGGGGCGAAAAAGTCAAGAGCAAAATGGAAATTACGAAAAGTTAGAAAGTGTAAGGGCATTTTTGTTATTTGACAAAGTCAAAGTCAAAAAGTCAACTGTTGACCAAAATATCAGAAAAATTCACAGATGCCCAAAAGATAGAGTAGAATTCACTGATTACAAATGATTCGACCAATTGCTAAAATTGGGCTAGATTATAATTTATGGTTTTTTAAGGATTTGATGGCTGAAAATAATTAATTGAGGTACCAGGAGACCTCAATCAGTTGAGTTCATGGCGTAGAAAAATAAGGTGAATTTTATAATATTTTATAAAATTATTGCCCAATATACGATTAAGGCGAATGCCCAGAACAAAGGGAAAAATACCCGAAAATCCTGAAAATATAATTTTATTCAAAAAAGTTATTTTTAGACAATCGGGAGGGCAATTTGATGAAAGGAAAAAGGGCTAGATTATCAGTGAAAATTATGAAAATTTTTAATGCCCTAAAAGTTATTTTCCCGTTGAAATATGTTTTTCAGGAATTTTCGACAGGATAAAATTACCCTCTTATTTTTGACGAATTTCAGTGATATTTTTGGAGAAATATTTCGACATATTAGTAAATGAATCATGGATATTAAAAGAGGAATAAAACATCTATAGAAAAGTGGAAAAAGATTTACCAGAATAAAGTTATGTTTACTGGTAAAAATTGTAATCGGTAGAAGTAACCGAATGGCGATTGGTTTGGTTAGTGTAACCAAAGTTCCAACCAGATTTTTACCCCATGTGAAGCCAATAATTACAAATTTATGAGAGACAATAGGAAGCAAGCACATGAGTGTGTGTTGGTTCAATTATGGCCATTATATTAAACTTAGTAAGTTAAGATCTCAACCATCCAAGCATTATTACAAGATTTAATAAACCAAAAACCACTCCCATCCTCCTCATTTTTTTCTGCACAGTTTTGCTCACCCCAAAATAGAGAGAAAGACGCCATTCTCAAGAAAGCACAAGGAAGAAGAGCTTGAAGAAAATATAAGGTAAGAAGCTTAGGTACCTAATCCTATACATATTATTGATCCTTGCAACCTCCTCTACACTTCTATCGGATTAATTTCTTGATTAAACCTCTCTTTTTCAAGAATAAAAGTTAGGGTTCTTGATGGTGAAAATGAGAAAGAGAGGGATTTAGAGGAAATAAATGGTTGCAAAACACTCCTTGCATGATAAGGAGAAGATTGATGTATATATTGCTTGGGTTTGATGTTTGTATGAATTTTTGGAATCTCAAACCCTAAGGGGAGGTTCTGTCCAATTTTATATTTGATGAGGAAGAGTAGTTTTTGAACTAAATAATCCATGAGAAATGTTTTTGGATAAACAATATTCATTATATGTGAAGAAAGTTTGAAAAGCACAAGTATGTGCTTGTGTTCTGTTTTTCGGTCAGATCTGGAACGTGGGGAAGGAGTTGGATTTTGATGATTTTAATGCTTCCATTGAGTTTAGAAGGCAAAATTGTGTAGGGTATAAGTAAGAGAAAGTTTTGGGAAGCTTTAGAAATTATAAGATCAAGTTACAAAGCTTTAAGGTCTTAAAAAGGGCAAGACAGATTACATTGCGTTTTTGCAATTCTTTTGCCTTGTTGATGATATGAAAATGATGATTATATTATTGAATAGTGTTTAGGAAGTTTAGAAGCCAAGGAACCTATTGGGAAAGTTCTCTAAGAAAGCTTCAACTTCAAAGGGGAATTAAGAGGACAAGGTAGCAACACTCCTAACTTTGGCATCTACTTTGCATTGATTATATATGTGTTAATTGCCATGTTTGTTGTGTGGTTGTAGCCATTTACATTATGAAACCTTACTTATGTGAAAGCATGATGGTTGTTATGCAATGATTGTCTTGGCTTGGTGAAAACTTGATTGATTGTTCTTGTTACATGGCATACTTGTTTCATTTGATAATCATGCACGTAGATGTATTATTAGAGCGTTTGCTACTGGGATTTCCTTGAAATCTCACCCTCCCCAATTAATCATTTTAGGTGCAAGTTTAAAAAGGGCAAAGGAAAGGTTAGTGAAGCATAAAGGAGCATGATGTGCTTATTAGTTATCAAATTATATAGTGTACATGTTTAAGTGTTTGAATTAAATGTAATCCATAAACCTCTTCATGCTTTGGTCACATGCCTATGTGAAATATAACATGTGCATGTAGTATTATTATGTTGGTAAAAATGGCATGAAAAAGAATGAGACCAAATGGTAAGAAATAAATAAAGTTGCAAGATAAAAAGGGTCCAATGCCCTTATGGATTCCCTAACTTTGTGAAATGAGGAAAAACAGTACATGAATTCCAATTGATCTGAAACTTGGTAAAAAAATATTTAATATGGTAAATTTTAAAACAAGCTAAATTTTTTTGAAATTGAACTTTTATACAAGAAGTTATGATTTTCCAAAGTTGAGAGAAAACCGGGAAAATTGAAAAATGACCATATGAACAGTGCAACTTCACACAATAAACTGTATCAATTGGGCAATTTTTGGAACCAGTGAGTATTTTTCTCCTGTAGATCACTTCATAAGCTTTAAATAGAAATTTGAACCACTCTATTTTGATTTTCCTATAATTAGTTTTGATTTTTCAAAGTTGGGCCAGAAATCTAGAAAATGACCAAGTGAACAGTAACCCGAAAATGAAATTTTCAAGTTCACTTCTTTGGTTGATTTAAGTTATCTAAGGCCCTAAAGTGGTTCAATATGATCTAATATGAAGCTTATCAGGGAAACTAAGGAGTGTTACAGTTGCAATCAAGGCAATGCCCATTTCATCGCCTTCTTAGTTTTCTCTGGTTGCTCCTTCTCCTCATCCTCCTCATCCGAGGCTTTTGACATAGGTATAGATCGAAGTTTCTTGAACGCCTTCACCAAATGCATTACTCGTCCAGATTCAGTCTTAGGAACACTATTCCTTACATGTTCATGTAACCTGTCCCTCCTCCTTTTCATTGTAGAACTTCCTATCTGATTAGGTGACTCCGTCTCCTCGGCGTCATCCTTCTCAAATTCACAGGCCTCTGTCTTCTCTTCGCCACCACAAACTTCCTCTGCCGGATCTTATGTTACGGCAAATGGATTACTGGATTAGGGTTCTTTGACTCTGATTTTTGAGACTGGGCCAATTTTACAAATGGAGAGTTTGAGTTGACATTCGGATTGACATTCTCACAAGATTCCATATTCTTTGACCTAGAGCCTTTCACTGGAGTGATTGCTCCAATTAACAGCCCAGTCAGAGTGTGGCTGCTTTCATTCATTTATTCATTAATTTTTTGATAGTATAATTCAATATTTTGTAGCAAACTAAGCAGTAACATTTTCATTACTTCTCCTGTTACTCTTGAAAAAAAATTAACACTTTAAGTTTAAATCAATATTTCTTTGGTTACATGAAAAAACAACAATTTTATGTATCATAAATAGAAGTAATTATATTGTATAAAAAAATTGAAGTGATTGAAAGGAATAACGACATTTCGTTTGATCCGAAGCATATCAAGTGTTCATTATTGTTATTGTTGATAACGCATGGTATATACGCTAATTATGTTGAGGTTGTTTTTTCAATCAAAATGACTTAAATCAATTGCAATCGGAAAAAACCCACCTTAATTTTATATACTTTCAGGGGCAAATTAATCTTTTAGTCCCTTAACATTGACCCAGTTGTGACTCAGTCCCT
>JANTPZ010002913.1:0-15852 GCA_025593235.1 Vachellia pachyceras
GATGATGTTTCAATAGCTTCAAATATTATTTTAAACCTTATTATTTCATCTTAAATGCATACTTACTTTGGATATTGTTGATTATGTATTATATTTTTGTATTGTAAACATTGTTGATTATATTTTTTTAGAAATGTATTATATTTTTCTTCCGAAAAATCAAATAAACTTGTTGTATTATTTTTTTAAAAGAATATTTTAATAAAATAATAATAAAAAAATTTAAAAATAAAAAAAAAAGTGACGGGCTGGCGCCAGCCCGCCTAAACGGGCTCGGGCTGCCATTTTGGTAGCCCGTATGAAAACGGGCCAAACGGTCTGAGCCCATTTGACCCGCGGGCTGGCGGACCAGCCCGTTTCCTAGCACTACTCTTGTATAATATATACCTTAGATAAAACTTTCTTTAACATAGAGAAATATATATTTATGAAAAAAATAAACAAACAAGATTAGAGGTTGCCATTTGATCTTCATATAAGTTCAACCCATTGATGCTAATTTAAAACAAAGCTTTCGTAGGATTCGTTTGAGAACGCGGCAAAGAAGTAATTATACATAAGTCGAGGTAGATATGTGAAAGAGATTATTTCATTTTACGAAAAAAAACTATTGAACGTGCGTTTGGGAGTCTAAACACTTCCCTAACACACCGGTGATAATCCAAACTCTAAGCTCCATCAACTGTCCCTTTGCTTAAAGGTAGGCACCACCGTTTGATTCAAACAATCATGTATAAATTGAACCAAACCTAATTAAATTTAATGAATAAAATCCACACCTAATTAAATTGCTTAAAATCACTTGTAAAAATAAGTATCCAAATGAAAATTGGCATTTGCTAGCAATCATTTAACTTCTACTTGTATAAATGCCCGGCACCTGAAATCACATCCAAACTGATATCTTTATTATTTTATTTTTTAACTTCTTATTATTATCAGTTATTAGATTTTTTTGGGAGTGAATTAGTTATTTAGAATTTTAAAATTAACAACGTGATATATTTCAGTGTCACAGCTGTAACCCAAAATCGCCTTCGAAGCCGTAGAGAAAGAGGCACGCCCCTTCAACCTTTCACTCCTTCGGCCCCCTTTCCGGTGTTGACGCTATCCCCGGGTTGGCCAGAAAAATTCATCACCTTCCTCCTTCCTTTTGCCTTCCTGTTTACCGATCTACTGGAAATTTGTAATCATTTGCTGATTTAATCTTTTTTTGAAACTATGCGTAGGCAAAAGTTTTCCCGTGTATTTTCTTCCAAACTTGCGAAACCTCTTTAACATCTCAAGATGTGGACATTTCTGTCTTATTTTATGGAATATCTTCGAATTTAACACGAATCTACAATTTTCTGTTGTTCTTCAGAAAGTGAGGCATAATCTTGACTCACAGCTGTTTGAATTTGAGGGCAACTCGTGGGTCTGGTCGAGGGAATTGAATTGAACAACAATCGTCTATCATTGATTTGGTTTTGGACGCTTATTTTTAGTTTCTTACTAGACTCTTCACTCTGTCCAAACTGGGTTTTATGGCTGATCGAAGTTCGGCGGTTGCCAAGCCGGTTTGGATGAAGCAAGCAGAGGAGGCCAAGCTGAAGAGTGAGGCAGAAAAGGCTGCGGTAGCGAAAGCTGCTTTCGAAGCCACGTTCAAAGGGGTTGATAAGAATCGCGAAAAGGATACTGTTCCATCGGATAGTGAATCCGAGGAATCCGAGGACTTGTCTAATAAGCCAATTGGTCCCGTGGATCCTGCAAAGTGCACAGCAGCCGGCACAGGGATTGCGGGGGGAACAGCTTGTGCTCCATCCTCATTCATGGTGGTGACCAAGGACGCTGATGGGAGGAAGATTTCCACGGGGGGTGCCCAGGTGAATGTCAAAGTCTCCCCGGGATTGGGTGTTGGAGGGTCGGAGCAAGAGGGCATTGTCAAGGATATGGGTGATGGAACTTATACAGTTACCTATGTTGTGCCAAAACGAGGGAACTATATGGTCAGTGTTGAGTGTAATGGCAAGCCAATTTTGGGCAGTCCATTCCCTGTGTTTTTCAGTGCAGGTACGGAAATGGTATAGAATTTGAGGCCATATTGTTTATAACTTATGAATAATGTGGCTTGTTATAGATTTTATATTTTGTATTGATGAAGGATATATTTTGCATGTAGATTAAAAAATGTTTCTATATTTGTCGAAGTATTGCTTTACCCTTCGACTTTAATCATACTCGAACCGGGCCTCTATCTGTGCAAAGCAACTCTACATCTTGTTTTTTTCTGCATACAAGATTATTCCGTTGCGGCACATGCCAAATTCGCCAATTTTCTGGACTTTAATTCGTTTCTTTGTAGGTAGTAATAATGGAGGACTGCTGGGTTTAGCTCCTACACCCAACTTTCCCAATCTGGTCAACCAAACCATGCCCAACATGCCAAATTACTCTGGATCTGTTTCAGGTGCGTTTCCAGGGTTATTGGGAATGATTCCCGGTGTTGTTGCTGGGGCTTCTGGAGGAGCTATTTTGCCAGGAATAGGGGCATCACTGGGGGAAGTTTGTCGAGAATATCTCAATGGACAATGTGCAAAAATTGATTGTAAATTGAATCATCCCCCTCATAATTTGCTCATGACTGCCTTGGCTGCAACAACCTCCATGGGGACACTTAGCCAAGCTCCTATGGCACCTTCTGCTGCTGCAATGGCTGCTGCTCAGGCAATAGTTGCTGCTCAAGCCCTCCAAGCCCATGCAGCTCAGGTTCAAACTCAGTCAGTAAAAGATTCTGCAGGTAGGCTATATTTATTTTGTTTCCTATTGGTATTATTCTACTCATATTTTGTTGGTTTTGCTTTTGCATTGACAAGAACTTTTCTTTGTTGTTATTTTGTGTTTATTTTTATGATGTTTTATGAATTTTTTTTCAAGATTAATAGTGCTCTGTTATTTAGGTTCACCCGACAAGGCTGCTAAGGCTGAAACATTAAAGAAAACTCTTCAAGTTAGCAATCTTAGTCCACTTCTTACAGTGGATCAGCTGAAACAACTCTTTGGCTTCTGTGGTACTGTTGTAGAATGTACAATCACTGATTCGAAGCATTTTGCCTATATAGAATATTCAAATCCTGAAGAAGCAACTGCAGCAATGGCATTGAATAACATGGATGTTGGGGGACGCCCTTTGAATGTTGAGATGGCAAAGTCGCTTCCTCAGAAGCCATCTGTATCTAATTCTTCACTGTCCTCATCTTCTCTTCCATTGATGATGCAGCAAGCTGTTGCTATGCAACAGATGCAGTTCCAGCAAGCATTGCTCATGCAACAAACTATAACTGCACAGCAAGCTGCTAGCCGAGCTGCAACTATGAAATCTGCCACAGAGTTAGCAGCAGCACGAGCTGCAGAAATAAGCAAGAAGTTGAAAGCTGATGGGCATGAGACTGAAGAGAAAGATACAAAGCAGAAATCTAGGTCTGATAACTTTTTCAATATTTTGAGATGAGAATATATTTTGTTGATATTTGATCTAGTTTCTTTGCAGTTTTTTATAATGTTGCAAGCTGTTCAGGTTTTTAGCATAGTGTGCTCTGCATGATTTAGCCATGTACTGCTTGAAATTTGTAAGCTTGAGAAGTCGCAAATTGAGCAGATCAGTTTATGCTTCCCATCATAAATGCTTTGCTATGAGGCTGATCTAGTCATTGTATCTATTATTTTTTCTTGCTCCGTTTCCCATCTCTCCAATCGTTTTTAAATTAATTAGGTAAAGTAGTATGATTTTAATTTATTACGGTTGAGATGATTGTGTGAGTTTTTTTTTTTTTACAATAGCATGCGTTTTTTTAGGCATGGATATTTATTAGTAATCATTGCTCATAAGTCATAACTCTTTCACAAATTTCTCACCTAAATCTGTAAATTGCAATTTTCATTTTTAGGTCTCCTTCCCCTTCTCATGGCAGACCCCAATCAAAGTCTAGATCTCCTGTCAATCACCGGAGAAAGAGGAAGTCTCGTTCCTACTCACCCCACTATTCAAAGGATCGTAGGTCTAGGTCACCATTGAGGTCTCATCATTATCCAGTTTATGACAGGGAACGGAGGTTTTATAGAGACAAGTGGGAAAACAATGATAGATATAGAAGACGGGATTCAGATAGATCACATGATCATCATTCATCTAGTTCAAGAAGAAACATGAGCCGGAGTGTGAGTCCTCGTACAAGGAAATCATATCAAGTTGATTCTGTTTCTCCTAAACACCGAGGAAGTTCACCACATAGAGGAAGGAAGTCATCACGTGCTAGTTCTGGCTCTCCTCATCATCACAGAGGAAGTAGGTCATCTCCAAGGAAGTCATCACGTGGTAGTTCTGGCTCTCCAAGTCATCACAGAGGAATTAAGTCATCTCAAGTTGATGATGAGAGCAAACTAAGAATGAGAAGGCGCTCCAGGTCAAGATCTACCGAGGATAAGCATCGTTATAGTGATAAAACAGTTGGAAAATCTAAACATAAAGAGAGGAGGCAGTCAGTGGAACCAGAGCCTCACAGAAGAAGCCGGCCATCCCCAAGAAAGGGAGATGAAAGTAGATCCAGGTCCAGAAGGCGGTCCCGGTCAAAATCTTTAGACAGAGATTACCATTCTCCTGAGAAAGTGGATGAACGCAGGAAAAGAAGATCAAGGCATCAGGAAAAAAGGTATTCTAGATCTAGATCTGTGGAAAACAGGAGTCCAATTGATGAAAGAGAGAATGAGAGCAGAAGACATTGTCCTAGAAGGTCTAGGTCAAAATCTGTTGAAGGAAAGCATCGCTCTAAAGATAAATCAGGTGAGATCAAAGATAAGAGAGCAAAGCGTCAGGATAGGAGGAGTTCAAGGTCAACATCAGTAGATCGGAAGCATGGCAAAGTAAATTTAGAGCATCCAGCAGAATCTCTATCTAAATCTGTATCAGAAAATTGTCAGCAATGTGATGGGAGTGGGTTATCCCCAGTAACTCTCAAGGAGTTTGAATTTAAAGACGCTAACTTATCTGGTTTTGGATCTGGGGAAGGTGAGCATCATTTGAGTGATCAGGAGAATGAACATAGTGATGAAAATTCAAAACTTCATGAAGATACCATGCAGGAAGTGATTACAGACGTGAAGACTTCCACAAACATGAGTGATGATCAGATGCTGGATTCATCAAATAAAAGCTGCAACTCAGCAGTGCCAACTGAAAATGCAGGAGCAGAAGATAACCCAGGTATGAGATGTCCTGTCAACTGTTGATGTTACTTGAGCATAACAAGATCTGAGAGTCATATATGTTGCAGGGGATCTAAGTGGAAAGGGAATTAGAACTGAATAGTATTAGAAACACTAAGTGTTGTGCACCAGGTAATGAAGATAAATATATAAAAAGAATTGATTACGCTTTTATGACTCGTTAAAGCTCAGTTACATTTTGTGGCTTTCAGGAGTGGGGCCTCAAAATGTCTTGAAGATTCAACTTAGGTTTCAATGAGGAGTAACTGTGACAAAAGATCTGTATTATTTTGTTTGTGATTCAGAAGTACTGAGAGATAAAAGTAATTTAGTTTCTTCACCTAGAAATGTGGAGGAGAGCTGTGTCAACCTTGGTGGTTATGATTTCTGATGGACAGAGTATAATTCTTGGTAGAGCATGACGTGGATTATGTCTATGATTGAGGATTTCTGCATGAGGCAATGTTCTTGGCTGCTGATGAGCTCACATTTTGTTTTAGGGGGCTCAAGTGTCACGAATAAGTTATTTCCAAGTAGTAAAATGTTGCTTCTTAGGACATGCTCACATCACATGGGAGATGCTTCCACGGTTTGATTTGGCCTTGGGAATATTATATGTTGGTTTTTATGGATGTCTTTGTCTATTTCTTTTTTGCAGGTGGTTGTGGAATAGATCAGTGATAAAATTCCTGAACCAGTTGATATGGTTTAAGGTTTCAAGAAGTGTCATGCTTTTGCGATGTCTCATGATCAACCATACAGCACATAGAACATACTTGTTTTACTGCTTGGTTGATGTATGTTTGAATGTTACTTTATTAAATATACTATTCTCCTTTTTAGTTAATGTAAGGTCATATTACAATGTTAGGATCTTGGCTCTGTTTGGTAAGCCATTTTCACCAACGGATGCGCTCACCGAGACAAAATTCCTCTCACATAAACTACCTCGGAATCTGTGTCCGTTTTCCCAACGGGCTATCCAAACACACCCCTTGACATTTATTTATTGATTTTAGGACGTGATGGAATCTGAAATTTTATAACTTCCGCCGTTCAGTGATTATTTTAGTAAGGAAGGAAACCCTTTTAACAAGCAATCCTCATTTCGTTCATCCAAAGCTTGGTGGGCTTATATCACCGTTGCTTTGATGTGTAAAGTTGAACCTTGTGCAAAAACTACCTTGCCCACTTTATTGTTGGTCTTGGTATTTTAGGTCTCGATTCTATGCCCCTTTGGGAATTTACTTATGATGCAATAGTCCTTCTTTAATATTGGCAACCATAGGATCCCTTTCATTTACTCCACACAAATGCAGGTTATATTCAAGTGAACTCAGTTGGAGCTTTTTGAGATACAATTTTGCTGGGTTGATTTTCTCTTGTGTAAATGAAGGTATGATAGATTCTGATGCTCTTGGCTTGGAGCATTCCGTTTTTTCCCATTTTCTGTCAAGGGCTGAAAGTAGTTGTAGTTCTGAATCTACGTAATGTGCATTAAGTATTGTTACTCTCAGTACTTTTACCATCATCTAGTTCCTTACGTTGTCCTGCATCTGTTTCTTTTTTCCCCATTTTTTTTTCTTTTTTCTTTTCTTCCCCAGACGTTGTCATAATAGGTAAAGCTATCACACAAGGTCAGGTGAAACGAGATGTTGCTGCAATGAGTTACATCATGTTGCATGTGAGCAAATTGGCTGTTACACATTACTTAAGTAAATGGGAAATGTAAATGTTGATTTTGACAGGTAATTCTCCATGAAACTATTTGGGTTTGAGTTCTACAAGTTGTGTAGAAACCTATTCAATCCCGATTACCAATACCATATGTATTCAAATATTCTTTCGTTAGCTTGATCTAGTCAGCTTATTACATAATTTATTAGTGATTAATTATTTATGCTGTTATACTCAAATTAACGGTTTGTTTTCTACACTCAAATTAATGATCTCGGCAATTCTAATTGTCCCCCCCCCCCCGGGGAATGTTGTTCTCTGTGTCACTTCTAACCTTTGCTGATTGCATGTCTCCTAAGATGCAATCAGATTAAGATTTTGATCAATCAAATAAGATTTTGCTCTCAGCTTCCGCAGTTCTTTAAAAGAACAGGGTTGTATGAAAAAGATTGAAGGCAGGGAAACAGGCAGCATAAATAAACAAGTGTTCTAGTATATTATCCCCACATCATACTGTCAACTATTTGATGCACTGCACTCAATAATATATATATGCGTGTGGCTGCCGGAGGATGCGGTTTGATCATGAATTTGTGGAGAAGAACGCTAGTGGAAGTATATATTTAGGAGATGGTTCACATGTCAAGAACGTTTGGGAGAATCGTCAATTTGGCCGTAGAAATCGTTTAGCTTTTTAATCATTTAAAACGCACCTTGTAGTTATTTTTTGTGCGTTGAGCATGGATTACTGTCGCCACCTTTTGTTTGCTCTGATCAAATTTTTAGATCAGTTACGCCGCTCGCGCACATCTATGAGAAGGTTCCTCTGTTGGGGCAAGCATGTCAAGTTGTAGAGGCCATATGATGTAGAAATGAAGACTGATGCTTGTGGGGTCCTGAGGAGGGGTGTTTAATTAATGCCGTAGGGCGTGATGTGGAAGGCATTAAGGTTAAACTTACAGTGATGTTGCATGATCAGAGACAACGAAAGTTTGCAAAATTATGGCCGCCCAACATTGTTGATAATGACGGCGACGAGGAAGATGATGAGGATAAGGATGATGATGTCGAGATCCCAGGAGACGCTAGTGGCCAACATGCATGGGGTATTTATTTTCTTGTTTGGCTTATTTTATTGTGTTACTGCATAGGATTAGGCCTGAGTAGTTATTCCTGTTGCTGCATTCGAAATGGATGAGGCATGATTATAATGTTTGAAAATTAGAAGTTGAGAAGGATAATAACACTCATTATGGTCTTAAATACGAGACTGTCTACAGTGAACTTTAAACAAGATCATTACATATAGGGTAGGAGGGATTGCTATGTAATGATGGTAGGTTAGGAAAGGGGCTAAATTGGTGTAGTGTACGGTATACCAACCACTTGGCTACGCTATGCGCTGGCTGTAGGATCACACTCCCGCGGCTATGGATTGGAACCTATGACGTTGTCGGCACCCAGGGATTCTTGTATCATTAGGCGCAAGTAGCAGCTAATCAATTGCCAATTGCCAAGATATTAAATGTGCCTGCCCGATAAGTCAACCCATCAACTTTTCTATGAGAAAAAACTATAAATCTATGAGATGATTGCCTAATTATCTCATTTTGTTGCTAGCATTCGTGTATATCAAGCATCCTGTTCGTTACTCTGAGACATGTTTAATTAATTGATGTTAATTGTATCGAGTCTCACGTTGGGTGGGTGTCTAGGTAAGAGGGGGTCATTTGTCCTACAACTCTAACAACTAACTTTTGGAATTTAATTTTTTCAATGACTTGTACTCATACGCTGATCCAGGTAAAATCATAAACAACTCCAGCACTGGTGTGTTTCAGTCCTTTTTTTTTTTTTCTGGGACACGTGCCATAATTACTTTGCCACGACGGTGAAGGTTAGGATTAGGGCGTTTCTAGTATGAATGTTGGCGATATTGCGGAGTATGATTGGATGATGTAAAACATGGAACCTTTTGTTTGTTCTTGGAGGTCGCATGAACGACCATGGAGACGTGAGAGGTTGGAGCTCAATTCCAGGCGCCAACCTTAGAAAGCCGAAGTTTCTTTTAGTAGTGATGATGATGATGATTGGGTTTTGTGTAAGACACCGTTAACTGTCTGTCCAGTTGGCAGCCCCTGTTCAGAAGAAAGCCCATTCCTTAACAGATCAGAGCAGCTTAGTATTACTTGCACACGCCTCTTGTTCTTTAAGAAAACTACAAACGTTAGCCAACAAATCTTCTTCGTGTGGAGACTCGTGAAACACTAATTTATATGTAATATATAAACATGTAATGTCTCAGTGAAGGTGCTGCAACATGAATTCATGTTCACATTCTTTACAAAATTAAATCAGTAATTCATTCAAGTGGGTGGCACTGGCTAAAAGGATCACGGAGTTCAACGCTCTTGCCGCTTCACGCCTCGCAGTTCAATAAACTAGTTACAAAACACCAATACTACTCCAAGACCGATATCAAGACATTTTTTTTCATACATTACCTCTTTTAGTTTTTTTAATATTAATTTTCTTCCCTAGCATTTAAAATACAATAACAGATTTCATTAGAAAATAGGGTTTTAAATGTTTCGAGAAATAAATATGATCTCTATTTCCTAACATCCTTTACTATTTACTTTTAAATTTTTTTCATATTTTAGGCTGTTAAATTAATTTATAGATTCCATTCTATTTTATTTTACTTTGGCATCCATGGGAAAACAGTTTTTGAAATAAAGGATACTATTTTAGAAATTAAGTTTTATATTTAAGAAAAATAAACAAGCCAGTAGGTAATGGGTAGGAGTAGTAGGTGTTGGCAATCAGGTGCTGGCATTTGATAGTAACATGATCGGTGCCGAAAAATTGTTCAAAGTGCAACCAATACCCTCAAAATTTATAGATGCAATTTTGGTTTGAAATAATAAAAATGGAGCAATTTCACCCCCTCAAATTAATAGAGTGAAATGGACGTTTTGGTTGCATCTCTAAAATTTTTTTAGGGTGCTGAAATGCACCTTTACCTAATATGATTAATGAATATAATGGTTATGTTTCCTTTTATGTTTAGTGCTATCAAAAGAATATGCAAATATAAAATACGTTAATTTAACTTTTTCAAATGTAATAATATTTTTAATACATATGGATCATAGATCATTTTTTTAATACTATGCATCATATATCATTGGCACTTAATATGTTGTGTACGCATTTATAATTTTTATAATGAGTCATTGATGTATGACTTATATATTATGTATTTTCTGAAGAATAATACTTTCAAGGATACAAACTGAAAAATTCCTTTTAAAAAATTCATTGCAAGCCAGAACTTTAACACATGCATAAGTGCTAGATAGATCACAGTATCCCTTATTAATATCTATTAATTAATGTAATCAACATCCCAACAACTCCCTTTGCTTAGAATTTTTTTTTTTAAATTTCTAGTCTTTCTTATTTTCCATCCATGATCAAATGGATTCATATTCACTTCAAACAGACTATTTATCCGACATTCTAATGTACTCTACAAATTTTTTGGGTTAAATTTTTATTTTGAACGGACATTTTTTTAGTTTTCAACTCACTCTATAAAATTATAATTCATTCTAAACTGTTCTTATGACATAGAAAATGTTAGTGATAATCTTAACTTCCAAAAAAAATGAAATAATTACTATATTACGACTATAACAACGTTAAATGTTAAAATCAATATATAAATGTACGTGTATTTATATCCATTGAAATATTTGATAACTTTCATGGAAGCTCAATTTATGATTTGGGAAAAGAGTTAGAATTCAATCGAATATTTCTATATAGGAATGAGGGAAAAGAGTTATAATTCGATCGAACATTTATATTTCAATTTATATGCTGGAATTATACCTTCCACAAGAATCTTTGCGTCTGTTATAAGCATCGAGCGGATAATAAACCCAAAGAAGAAAAGCAAAAAAGGAGAAAAGAAAAATCTGAGCCTTATAAAGGCCGAAACTTTATATCACAGAGTCACTCTAATCAGAGGGGGCAAAACCAGAAGCAAGATTGAGACGTTCACGAACGGAGATGCGTTGCTATGTCGTAATGATTCCCGGAAGCGATTATCGCTTCTTCTCAACACCCTTGTCTGTCCCCGCCACCAACACTTTGAATCCCAAATCTCTAAGTTTCCCATCTCGAACCGGCGGTTTCGGCTCTCTCAGAGTAAAAGCCGCCGTCAACGACGGCTATGTTGCCGAGGCCTCCAAGTTGAGCTTCTACGAGCTTCTGGGCATACCCGAATCTGTGTCCTTGCTCGAGATCAAGCAGGCATACAAGCAGCTCGCGCGCAAGTATCACCCTGATGTGTCGCCTCCAGATCGGGTGGAGGAGAATACTAAGAGGTTCATCCAGGTGCAGGAGGCCTATGAGACCTTGTCTGATCCTAGAAGGAGAGCTATGTATGATAGAGACTTGGCCAGAGGGATTCACTTTGCCTTCTCTGCTCGCCGGTGTTACTACGACGATGAGGTATTAAATCCTTGCTTTTCTGGGCCGTGTTTTTATAGCTTTCTCTCTCTTTGCCCCACTTTGAATTTCTTATAGTCGTGGCTCGTTGGCTACCCCAATATTTGGGGTTAATTTTTCACTCGCTTTTGTTATGGGATATTATCTGATCGTAACTGTTGTTAGTTTAGGTGTTAATAGCTGTTCTCAGAGAGGACAGGTGATATGATATGCCTCTCTTCATGTCCATCATCCTTTGTGTTTGGTGTTGCTACGAATCTAACCTTGATTGGGTTGAAAGCTCGAAATTTGTTTGGAGATTTTTCCTTCGTTCTTTAATTTTTGCTGCATAAGTTCCTGATTGTTTTCTTTCACTGAAGAGAAGGTTTGAGTATTCGTAGCCAAGGTCAGGGAAGACTTGTTATCCTATGGACCTCGCAAGACACAAGCCCCCCCCCCCCCTCTTTCAATTTCAGATAAATCTTCCTCTGGTTTTTTTGCCCCACAAGAAATGCAACTCCTTTGCCGCATCAATTGACAGTACCTTTAGACAAAATTAATAGACAGATTGTTATTGATCTTATTTTGGTTTTTTGTGGATATTATCATCGCAGAGTCAAGCTAGGCTATTTCTTCTTTTGACTTGATTTAGCTCACTGAAGGAACATGAATCTTGAAACTTAATTGTGATTAGGTTGCCTAGTTGTCCCTTTCACTTCCATATGTAGTAATCTGAGTTTGTTTATTTTGGGGATGTCAGGTAATTCAACAAAAGAGTGAGTGGAAAGTTCGTTGGCAGAGTCAGCTATCAGAGCTGAACAGAAGAAGCAAGGAGAAGGAGAATGGAGAGAATCTGTCGTGGGCAGCTCAAATGCGTCGTCAAAGAGCAGAATCGAGTAACGAGTCATAACCAGTTGCTTCTCTCCGTGTGAATATGCATACTTATAGATAGATGGATAGATATAAGCTTAGTTTCTTCTTTGTATAGAAGGAAGACAACTTGAGGGGTGAGATAAAGATGTATGTATTGTTCCATTCACCTCAGGGCTCACGCTAAGAATCGAGCCTTCACTCCTTAATCTAAAGTCCTGAGTCCATGAGTCTGTTGGTTGGTCAGTGTTTAAGCCAGTTTTCAAATTTGGTCCCATGGAGCTCTGCTTTTCTCAATCTGACGGACCTAGTCTTCTAGTTTTGAACGCAACGGTTGTATTTGTTATTATTGCATCAAGAATGACTTCTCAGCAATCTCTGTTCGGACTTTTCATGATAGGACTGTCTTATAATGCTTTATTGTGGCTGATGATTAGGAAATTTTGCTGTCTCAAACTAATTAAATTGATTATGCATTATTAATTGGAAACATAATCGGACAGCCTCAAATTAGAAGAGCAGCAACTTAGCTCAGGGGTCGTGATCATAAAATCTTGAGATGTACGTGAGAATCAAATTGGAAAGTGGATGAACTTAAATCAATGAAGTACTGGTAACTGAATCAACAAACTAAGTAGAGCAATTGAAATTGATTGTGACAAATAGGGCTAGTTGATCTTGATCCATACGTGTGTGTGTGTGTGTGTGTGTGTGTGTGTGTGTGTGTGTGGATTGTTAAAACGAAGAAGCGTGTGTGAATGGGAACAGAACAAGAGGTGAATTAACATAATAATGAGCAAGCGTAAAAGTGGGGTGAACAAGTCAAGAACAGAGGACATGTTGGAGTGGGCTTTTTGCCAGCAGGAGTCTTTGTCTTGTTTGGATTGGATGAGCCAGGAAACATACAAGCCTACTCATTTAATTGCCAAGTTGAATGAATCTGCAAATATTATACGAACTTGGCATCAAATTTACTCTATTTATTTGCTGATAAAAAAACTGTTTTTTATTTGACGGAGTTGTTGGGTTGGCCTATTCACATGAACCGGCCGTGTTTCCAGTTTCAACAAAGGGCACCAAAGTTAATGTGAAACTGACAACCATTTCAGATTTGAGTCTAATAAACCAAGTTTTTAATGCCATGTTCATAATCAGTCTTGATTTTTTAAAAAATAATATGAATATATCTAATAAAATAGAATACGACAGTAGTAATAACATAACTATAAAACTTCATACGGCACATAAAAGAAATCAGATCTGATTATTTAAATATCATATTTTATATGGCGTTGTCAACGGTGTTTGCATAGTAAATACTGTTAGTTATTTGTACATCTTGTATATAAATAAAATAGACAATATAAATATTAAAATATGAGTTATTGATATTATTTATTTATAGTTATGCTAATCCGAACATGTGAGCGTTGAAGTTGAACCTCACAGTGGACTCCAAATCCAAATATATCACCCTCTATAGTGAAGGTGATGTGTGGGGCGAGAGAAAGAGGAGCTAATTTGGGAAGCATGTGTTTAATTAAAGACTTTAAGGAGAGAAAAATGGATGAAGAAAAGTCTGAGTTATTTATGGGAGTGATCACGAAAGGTGGAGATTGATTGGATTTATAATCCAGAAATTGGTGATTCTGACTTGATCTTCATCCTCCTCCACCAGACACTGCAGCCGACACTCATTATTTCTCCCCCTTCCTTTTTCTGTATACTTCCAAAATTAATGGATCGCTTGTCATGCCGGCTTCTCATTTACTTTATTTCTTGGTTTCATGCAGCCTTTAGTTTGATCCATCCTAGTGCTTACAAATAAACCTTTTTAAGTTCCATTTTATTTAAAACAGTTATTCCAACAATCTATAATAAAAATCTAAACAACTTTATCCCTCAAATGATCAAACCCACTGATTTCAAATATAATAGACTGAAATCAAAACGATCGTAAATTTGAGGAATCAAATATTATATTAACCCTTATCTGTTTCTTTTCGGTTTTCACTTTGTTTTTACGGTAATCATCAAATTTTATTGATATTAATTAATTCATATTTTTAAAGATCTAGTCATATAATAATATAATAAACTAAAGAAATTTAACGTTGTACCTTCCCATCATAAACGTTCACATCCATCTAGAATGAAAAATTCCTTCCTGGTTCCCACCTTCTGAGCTCATGGTTTGCGTCAGAATTTATAGTGGATACTCTTTCTTATTGTCTAGCCTAGTGAACTGTTATACAACAAGTGTTTTAGAATTATTTATTATTTTCTGAATCTACTAGGCAATCGGTCTAACTCCAACCAAGAAAAAATAGTAGTGATAGTTTAATAACAGAGATACATCACTGCTTTGATGTGTGAATGCAACCTAAATAGTATTATGTATGAAAGAGGAATTGATCAGAACAATTTGGGCTCTGCTAATCTACCCCTGATTTTGTTGACATTTTCTCACATGTCGTTTCGTTTGTCTTCCACTTTCAAATTCTTGCCTCAAGTGATAAATACATGATACTTCCGTATCCACCCAATGAATTGTAAAGATACAGAATCACCTCATAAAATGTTTAGAAATGTCAAATACCAAAACATTAGTCATGGAAGTTAAGTTGATGTGACTGTGACTCTCATGCATTCTCATTGAGAGGAAGTGATGGTTCAGGAAGTGGTGGATCTTGGATACTTTCGGCATCTGACGGTTGAGATTCATGCTTTGCAGCCGCCTGCAAAACTCGGTTCTGAACATCTAATGATGAGGGCGAAGTAGGCAAGCCGATGCGGTTTGTTTCCACTTTTCCAGAAATCCATGAAACCGCTTGAGCTCCCAGTCTCACAGGAATAAGCAACAACCTTTCCAAAAACAAACAGAGCAACATAATAAGCTCATGTTTCATCACTCAAAAAGCTTGGAAAACATGATTCATATGACCAACCATGCATCATGGAGGATACTAACCTGACATCTTGCTTAAGATCCTCAGAATTCTCATATGAGGTCACCCTCTGATAGATTGTCTGGTGAATACACAGTGAATGTTTATGAGGAAACGAGAAGAATGTAAAGGTTTCATTACGATCATACTTGATTAAATAAAATATGGTCAGCAAGAATGCTATTTCCAAACTAAATTGATTAAGATTCACAAGCGGATTTGCTTCATGACATGGAGTCAGCTCATTTTACTTGCTCCAAAAGGTTTCATTACGATCACACACAACAAAACTGCATTGAAAGAATTTAATGAAGGTCCTGCAGAAAGAATAATGCATACCAGGCTGAGGCCAAAAACGCCAATTAACTGTAATGTCTTCTCCCACTCTGTTACCAAAGAGATCATACGTTGTCATATCAGAGAAATTGAACTAGCTGCATCTCAATTCGAGATGGTGAACAATATTATAGATGAGACACAAGCATCACAGTTTTTTTCCCTCTAATTTCAAATTAATTTTTCTGCTCTAACAATGCCTTGGAAGCTAGGATGATTTGCAACAAGATATTTTAGTATTGATGTATGTTACAATAAATAAGGAAACAATGGTTGTTGA
>JANTPZ010002914.1:0-18038 GCA_025593235.1 Vachellia pachyceras
GCTTAATTCTGAATCTAATCCTGATAGCATTGATTTGTTATTTGCAGATATTAAAGAGCTTTTGGATAAGGAGTGGAATGCCATCATCCATTATATCCTGAGGGAGCAGAATCTTTTAGCTGACGCGCTAACTAAGGAGGGTATATCTTCCTCAACAATCTACAACTCGTGCCCGCACCACCTTAAGGAGCTGTGTGCTAAAGATAGCTTGGGGCTTTATCCCCTTTCTGTGTAATCTTTCCTTTTCTTTTGAGCCTTTGTGCTCTCTTCTTGTATCAAAAAAAAAACTTTAAACAGGGACAAGCACAGTATTCAATTCATCGAACTGGCCCATCAAACGGCTCTGCTGCCATCAATGCAATTCATGTCTCTGCGTCTCTCCGCCTTGTGACTCTTATTTTCAAACTAACGATGCCCCCACAGTTCTATTAGTACTGTTCAATACATATAAAATTCCCTCCTCCCCCTTCTATCATCCCCCAATACCATCCAACCTAAAGTAGATCTGTCGCAAACTGAACAAAATAAATCAATAAAGTGGACCATTTCGCGTTGAATCGATTCATGACGGATATGCTATGCGTATGTAACTTTCTCTCCCTCAGAAAATTCGTTCACTTTTCTGCGTCAAGATTTGGTATTGCGTATTTGTTTTCTTTTTGACACAACTGTCTAATACTACCAACCAACAATGTTTCGTCTGTCAACCCCAGAGCAGCAATCCAGTCCAAAACAAAAAAAAAGCCCTAGAGCGACGAGGAAAAAGGTGAACTTTTTTGGCCAAGAAGTAGAATGAAGTGAAAAGTTTTGCACTTTTGTTTCCCTTAAATGCTGGGAAAGGTAAAGGCTATGTGTTCCTAATATGGCTCCCCTCAATATCGAAGCCGCTATAGCCAATGTTACTTTGAAAGAGAGCAATGAAACACCAAATTTGTTATTCCGAAGCGGCGAGGAGAGTAGGAGAGTGCAATGATGAAGAGAAACAAGATGCTTAATGGAGGAATGTGGCATTAGAAAAAGTTAGTGCCTGTTTGGGAAGCCATTTTCCCAAACGGTGCACGTAAGTCGAGACAAAACCATTTCGAAATCTGTAAAAACCATCTTGAAATTCATAAAAACCATCTTAAAATTCGTAAAACCATCTCGAAATTCCCAAAATGCCTCAAAATCTGCAAAATCCATTTTCCCAACGGAGTTTCCAAACAAGCACTTAGAGATTAGAGAGTAGAAAGTGGCGACCACAGCTCCAACATGATGCTTCAATTTAAGGAGTGGGTGGGCTATTAGAGAGCCAATGAGGAGAATCGAAAGAGCCGAACAAGAATATCACATAAGTGATGGCCCCACGTTGGATAGACACATTCACAACACCTCATCATACCAACCAGGTTCCAAAAGCCCTCATCCTCCTCCTCCTTTCTTTTTTCTCTGTCCGGCCTCTGAAACTTTGCCTAATTAATCCAGACCCAACCCTCGTCGTATACCTGAAAATGGTAGTTGAGTCTCTCAACAGCGATTACTGTATACATAAAGACTCGAATTTAAAACATTGCTTAAGTTGAAATAAGTCTCTCGATCTAACCAACAAGTAGTTGCTCCTCCTATCTGATCTCTGTGGATACACAACACATTCGTCTTCAAAAAGGCCTCTCAGAGTCAGACCTTCTTGGGAACTGAGCAAAGTGGCAGAGACACCGAGAGAGGGAGAGACATCAGAGAAGCGCTTTGCATCGTTTTGTGTCAACAACACACAGCAACCACAACACTTGCTACTCCACCCCTTTTTTAAAAAAAAATAATATATGTATTAATTTTTTCAGATAAAAAAATTGTTGATTATATATCAAGAATGTTTCTTTTAAATAAGATCCCACGAGTATAGATAGGGAGGTTTTCTATATTTCCGCTTCCAATTTGTAACAGTAAGCATCATCAAGCCTTCTTCACACACGCTCCACCTCAACGTACAGACCCACAAACGCCAATGTCCATCCCCTAACGCCCTCGTCCACCCCAAGAACCTCTCCTCCTCCTCCTCATCCTCCTCCTCCGATGGTTTCAACGGCTAGTTTCTTGTGGTTCTTCCTCGCGGTGGCCTCATTCTTGTCTTCTGCTGAGTCCTTGTCGGAGATCGAAGCCCTGAAGGCTTTCAAGCTTGGCCTCCACGACCCTCTCGGCTCCTTGGACGGTTGGGATCCTTCCACGCCTTCCGCTCCTTGCGACTGGCATGGCATTTCCTGTTACAACAACCGAGTTCGCGAGCTTCGCTTGCCTCGACTTCAACTCGCCGGTCCGCTTTCGGATTCCATCTCCTACTTGCTTCAACTTCGCAAGTTAAGCCTTCATTCTAACAAATTCAATGGCTCCATTCCTCCTTCCCTCTCTCAATGCCTGTTTCTGCGTTCCGTTTATCTTCATAATAACTCTTTTTCTGGTAAACTCCCGCCGGCTCTTCTCAACCTCACCAACCTTCAAATCCTCAACGTCGCTCACAACTTTCTTTCTGGCCGAATCCCCGGAGATTTATCCAACTCTCTCCGCTTCCTTGATTTATCGTCGAATGCATTTTCCGGTGATATTCCGGCTAATTTTTCGTCAAAGTCTCAGCTGCGACTCATCAACTTGTCCTACAATCGGTTCTCTGGTAGAATACCGGGCACTGTTGGAGTTCTTGGGCTGCTTGAGTATCTTTGGCTGGACTCCAACCAGTTGTACGGGACTCTGCCTTCGGCTCTGGTTAACTGCTCTTCTCTTGTGCATCTAAGCGCCGTAAACAATGCGCTTTCCGGTTTGATTCCGGTGACCATGGGGACTATGCCGAAACTTCAAGTGCTGTCGTTGTCGTCGAATCAACTATCGGGATCGGTCCCCACTTCTCTGTCTTGCAATGTCCACTTGGCCAATTCTTCTTCGCTGAGGATCGTTCAACTAGGCTTTAATACACTCACGAGCATTTCCGAGGCTCCAAATGCAAGGTGCGTTAATGTTTTGGAGATTTTAGAGCTTAAGGAGAATCGTATTCGCGCTGCATTTCCCTCCTGGTTGACTCAAGCGACGTCGTTAAGAGCTGTTGATTTTTCCGGAAACTACTTTTCTGGTATTTTGCCTACGGATATTGGGAATTTATTCCGGCTAGAGGAGCTGAGGGTGGCAAACAATTCATTGTCTGGTGCTGTTCCTCATGAAATTGTGAAATGTACTTTGTTACAGGTTCTTGATCTTCAACGAAACTTATTCTCGGGCCCCATTCCTTCATTTCTGGGCCAACTGAGGAACCTCAAAACGTTATCTCTTGGCGATAACCTGCTTACCGGTCCTATACCCGCGAGTTTGGGAAGACTTTCTGAGCTCGAGCTGTTGAATTTGAGCAATAATAAACTTACGGGGGTTATGCCCCCAGAATTAATGCGATTGGGTAACATGAGTGCTTTGAATCTCAGTAATAACAAATTTTCAGGCCAACTTTCGGCTGCCATCGGGGACTTGACAGCTTTGCAGGTTCTGAATTTGAGTCATTGTGGGTTTTCAGGACAGATTCCTCCTAGTGTTGGCGGTTTAATGAAACTAACGGTGCTGGATTTAAGTAGACAAAGTCTTTCTGGTGACTTGCCAATCGAGCTTTTCGGATTACCTAGCCTGCAGGTTGTCGCTCTTCAAGAGAACCACTTATCTGGAGCTGTTCCAGAGGGTTTCAGCAGTGTGGTTACTCTACAATATCTTAATATCAGCTCCAATGTCTTTGCTGGTGAAATTCCAGCTACTTATGGATTTCTTCGGTCGTTAGTTGTTCTTTCTGCGTCTCAGAATCATATTTCTGGTAGAATACCATCAGAGATTGGTAACTGTTCTCAGCTTGAAGTTCTCGAGTTTCGCTCAAATCGTTTGCATGCTAACATACCTGGCTATATCGACCGTCTTAATCGTTTGAGGGTCCTTGATTTGGGAGACAACAAGTTAGCCGGGGATATTCCAGAAGAAGTATCCGAATGTTCTGCTTTGACTTCACTCCTCTTGGATGCTAATCAACTAACGGGTCAAATACCAGAATCCCTGTCGGGTTTATCAAACCTGACTGCGTTAGATCTCTCCTCAAATCAACTGAGCGGAGATATTCCGGCCAGCCTGTCACTCATATCTGGTTTGAAGTATTTAAATGTCTCTAGAAACAATCTTGAGGGTGAGATTCCAGAAATGCTGGGCTCCCGATTCAGTGATCCTTCTATATTTGCAATGAATAACAGGTTGTGCGGAAGGCCACTGCATAGAGAATGTGCAGGTGTAAGAAGGCGAAAGAGGAAGAGGCTAATAATATTTATAGGTGTGGCACTGGGTGGACTTTGTCTTTTGGGAATATGCTGCTGTGGCTACATTTATAGCCTCTTACGGTGGCGCAAGAAGCTGAGAGAAGGAGTAACAGGAGAGAAGAAGAAGAAGAGCCCTGCTCGTTCAAGTTCGGGAGCAGACAGAGGCCGAGGAAGCGGGGAAAATGCAGGGTCAAAACTAGTTATGTTCAATAACAAGATCACTTACGCAGAGACACTGGAAGCAACTAGACAGTTTGACGAAGAGAATGTGTTGAGCAGAGGAAGATACGGTCTTGTGTTCAAAGCCTCATACCCAGATGGAATGGTGCTCTCAATGCGTCGTCTTCCTGATGGATCTATCGAGGAAGGAAGCTTCCGTAAAGAAGCAGAATCATTAGGGAAAGTGAAGCACCGTAACCTAACAGTATTGCGCGGCTATTATGCAGGACCATCTGACGTGAGGCTTCTTGTTTATGATTACATGCCCAATGGAAACCTTGGGACTCTTCTTCAAGAAGCATCTCAACAAGACGGCCATGTGCTGAATTGGCCTATGCGTCATCTCATCGCATTAGGCATTGCTCGTGGGCTAGCCTTTCTACATTCAGTCTCAATAGTTCATGGCGACGTGAAGCCTCAAAATGTTCTGTTTGATGCTGATTTTGAAGCCCATTTATCAGAATTTGGCTTAGACAGAATAACAATCGCAACCCCAGCAGAAGCGTCGTCATCGTCCACCCCCATAGGATCACTGGGGTACGTATCGCCGGAGGCAGCATTAACTGGGCAAGCGACCAAGGAAGCTGACGTATACAGCTTTGGGATTGTCTTGTTGGAGATTCTGACAGGAAGAAAGCCGGTGATGTTCAATCAAGACGAAGACATAGTGAAATGGGTGAAAAGGCAATTGCAAAGAGGTCAGATATCGGAATTGCTTGAGCCTGGGTTGTTGGAGCTAGACCCAGAGTCATCGGAATGGGAAGAGTTCTTGTTGGGAATCAAAGTGGCCCTTCTATGTACTGCACAGGATCCTCTTGATCGGCCGTCAATGACTGACATTGTTTTCATGCTTGAAGGTTGCCGGGTCGGACCGGAGATTCCATCATCGGCCGATCCCACCACTTTACCTTCCCCTACTTGATTTCTTCTTTTTTCTCGCGGGAAAAAAATGGTGAAAGTAACAGGATTTCTTGGAATTGATTAATTGTGTTTAATCTCTTGTGATTTTTGGATAGAATTGTTTTCATGTTCCTTTTTTCGCATGAGTAAAGTAACTCTATTCTTTTCGAATTAAGCTTTGACCCGACGGCGCTACGGTCAAATGGATACCCGTAATTCCGCGCAGGAAGGGTTGTTCCCGCCAAATGAGGGGCATCGAATGTGGAGGAGACACGTGTCGAGAGGGAGGGTGGAGGAAAGTAACCGTTAATGAGCCATCGATAAAGGAGGATGGGGCATCAGAATCCGTGAATCTGTCGAGTCAGAAATGTTATCTCTCATAAATTTTTTTCTGAAAGCAAAACGACAGAGCCCCCAGATTCCCTCGAGGAACTATCATTTTTCAGTTTATTTTTTTAATTAATCAATTTGAACTATTCAATATTAAGGCCCGTATCAGCAGAACTAAATTTATGACGCTCCTCACTTATTTTGCTTATTACCTAACCTGAGATTTGGATCTTAGGATTAAAAATAAGTGAAATTGCGAAACTATACTTAGTACCTCTTTGGGAACCACATTAATTGGACATATAGAATACATTTTGGATTCATAATTTCATCAATTTGCAGGTTCTAACGTTGAGTAAAAAACTTCTTTTTTACAGAATAAATATACTCTGCATCCAACATTTACCTAAATATAAATACGTTCCGTTAAAATGCAGTCTCAACAGTTTTCAAAACAGGCATTTAAATAATATACGTGGTAGTTAGTTGTTGGTACCAAAAGAAAAGTATCTTTGATTTTAAATTATATAAATATTGATTGATATTTTAATTGTCTACCTTTATGGAATTTCTTCTCACATGCTCTTGTTTATTTTGACCTTTTTAAAAATCTAATTATATATGTCTAGAATTTATCAATGAATTATTGCTGTGATTTTTTGAAAGTAAATTCTTGTGTAGATGCATGAGAGCCATAACTGGTTATAAATTATTTAAATCAATATCAGTAAGACGTTAATCCAGTGTTCGATCATTATAATTTGTCTTTGTCCTTGCTTTGATGCAATTTAGTTTTAAACCATATGTTTTGATTCTTTAAATTTCTTGCTATTTAAAACATTAATCTCTATATTTTTTCTAAACCTATACCATTTTGCTACTTAACAAATGAAAAATTAAGATTTGGTACTATATGACCAAAATTGAAATAAGAACAAATTATAAGAAATAAACTTTGCATTAACCCAGGTAAAAAAACTCTCCCGGAAAAAGAGCACAGGCTATAACTTATAAGGCAATGAAATAAGCATTGACAAAGACAAAGATGCCACTACCTCCTCAAGCATTGCTGTTTAAATAATGGGTAGAAGCTACTTTTTGAACATAATTTATTATCTACAAACTACAAAATAAGTGTATAAGAAAAGTTTTATCTCAACCTACGTGAACGAGATTTTATAACAATTATCGCAAATATGATCACCTTAGCATTACACTACAGTTAGATTGTTACCAACTTTCTCCCAAAAAGAGATGCAACTACGCATTTACAGGGTCTCTTGGAATATATTTAAAACAAAAGAAGAGTGGTGCATGCGCAAGATTTTGCATTAACATGCACGTGGAGGCAAGTAGGTTGTACTTGGGATTCAATGGAGTGGACAATTGATTGAGTTCATGACAATTCAGAGAGTCCAGCTAGCCAAGCTATGTCATTAAAGTGGCTGTCACAAACAACGTACGTTTTGGGTATCAGGAAGACAAGGCTCCCAGCTCCCAAACTACGGATTAAGAAATAAGAACAATGGGCAATGTCATAGATTTATAATGGTAATGGGCAATATCATAGATTAATATTACTCTGTTCATGGGATTGTAAAGACCTTATTAATGAACAACAAATAAAAATACTAGGAGCAAAATCCACCTACTAGCCTAAAACTTTCGTTTTTGAAAAAGAAAAGTAAATTACACCCATTAGATGTCCATAAGCCTCCTATTAACTTCTATGACCAAATTTTAGCAGCGTACTTGGAAAGTCCAAACCTGTCAGTAGTAAATTCACTTTCACAAGCATGCCCTTAGGTAAATGCGAGTGGAGCCAACTCTCACCGAACATGTTTCAGAGATGACTATCCTTCACGGTGTTTTTTCACACGAGTTCTAGGTTCTTACACCATTTCCCCCCCTTTTTGGGCAAATATGCTCCTACACATCTTTTCTTTTCTGTAATATATTACGTGAATATACAGCCGCATCTCATCCGCTTAAGAATTAATCCATTTTTAACACCGCAATAATGTTAGGACAATTCCCTTGACATTGGCTTTATAAAAATAATGATAATAAATAATCGGTAGGGACGAACAAAACTATGATCCTAAGCAGAGGTCAGGCCTTCAGGAAGGGATTCACCGTCCGGATCAGGTGAAAGAAACCTTCGACAAGCATACAACACAGCTGAATGAAAGCCAGTTGGGTTATCAATGAACACAAAGTGCCCACCCTGCAACAAGTAAAGATATTTCTTAGTTCACGAAGGAAAAAATAAAGATCAGAATGGATTCGTGCTTGGGAACATTTTGAAAGTCGTACCTGAGGAACCCTGATGATTTCACATGGAACCTTCATGTGCTTACGAGCTTCTTGGGCCCCAGCATAATTCATCCAATCCTGGAAACCATATATGAAAGTGGTTGGCACCTTCCACTCTGAGGCGCTGTAACACCATGACAGGGAAAGGAAAACCAAAACATGTTACAAACTGACACATACCGTAATAAAAATAAAAATGTACAACATCAAAGATAAGCGTCCATATTTGAACAAAAGGCCTATCCCTAGATGAAGCCTCACCAGCCCATGTACCTAACCCTTCATGCCCACAGTTTTGCATATATCCTGATAAAAATACCAGGTAAAGTTTCATGATATAAAAATGTAAAATAACCAAGTTTGCAGTGCTATGAAAGTTTCAAATTGGCCAACCTTTCCAATTTTTGGGGGGGAAGAATACTGTTTGTTTTTATCATATGAATTATGAGATGCATGATGTTTCCAAGGATGTCTTTCATGGGTATGCAACAAGCATCAACATTCATAAACCAACAAGAAGGCATGAACAAGAAGCTCAAGTGCATTGCATCATCATAATAAGTTGCTTGCCGCACAACAAACTTAAATATCCATCATCAAGCTACACACAATGCAGTATAAATTAGAACTCTATCCCCAAAAACAATGTTGTGTACTTTACTTCCCTTCGCTGAGGAGGTGCACATTATGCAGGAAAGTTATGTATATACTAGTAAATGCAAATCCAATACCATCCAACCACAAATACTTTATTATGGCTACACATAATTTGCTCAAAATTCATGCCTGAAATAAATAAAATATATCGATGTCAAGTTACACTGCATCATAATGCAGCAGTTGGTTGAAGAGAAAAGCGTCGCTGATTTGAAACATGATGAAAAAGTAGGAGGTAACCGAACCTGTGAAGAAGCGGCATCCTAGCAAAGGCTCCAAAAGAAAATATATGCTTTAAGCACAGATCTCCGCTAGATTTGGCCGCTAAGGTATGGTAAACATAATCTTCAATAGAAAAAAAGCAACTATTAGAATGAACTCTTGTATCGAAAGTTTGAAACCATGTGTCAGTATATTATTGAACCATGCCTGTGAGCAATCTTGATTCCTCTTCAGTCAATGCTTCACCAGTTGAATTTGTACCAAACCTAGCACTTGTATACTTGCGGACTATACCAGGACCCCAAGGGCCTAATCCTCTGCAACAAGCAAATAAAAAACTAAATTCTACGAAGACAACAAGAAGTCTTATCTAGGCAAGCTTAGCATAATTTTCACAGAACTTAGAAGTCTGTATAATCACTCTAATATATTTGAACAGTCAGGTACAATAATCAAACTGCTGGAGTGAGTAATTTTACCTGACAAGTTTTTGAGGTGTAAAATTAGACTCCCAAAGATGGTTCATAACCGCCCCTTTCCATGTTGCTCTAAACTTCGTAAACCACTCAGATTTGGGTTCTGATTCTGATGAAAATCCAGCAGGTCCCACTAAAATCAAGTGCTGTACGTGCTCAGGGTGCTATATTTAGATAATTAAATTATACATAAGAATGTTTATAATAACAAACAACAAAAAATGCAGGTAACTAACATTAGAATGAAATACGGGAAGACATTCACCTTAATGGCATATTTAGCAGCAACATAACCACCAAAAGAATGTCCAAGTAGTATAAAATTGGTAAGATTTTTGGCTTTTCTCCATTCCTCAAAAGAATCAATAAACCATGCCTCAGTTTCTGCAACGTCAACAACAAATTATAAGTAGTTGCTAGAGTACTCTTCAGTGACGTTTCTCTTCAAAAAGTAAATCTAGAATTCATCCCACATGTTCACAATATTACTATTTTGCATGACTAACCTTCCGTGCTTCTGCATGTAAAGTCAGGCCTGCTTGATGCACCCCAACTACAGAAGAAAAGTTTCAGGGAGGAAATAAGATCAATGGCCTTAACTACACACCACATCTCCCCTCTAAATAGCATCCATCATTGAACATGTACTTGTTGGGCAGAATGGTAAAAAATTTAAAGGACTTAATGACCAAAATGAGGGAAAGAATTCAATGTGGAAGGTACAAAATATACCAAGTAAATGACCTAAACAACTAACACATAACTTCAGGGTCAAGAGAAGCAAGGCTCACCCAAGTTGATCAATAGCAATGACTCTGAAACGACTGGCAAGCGCATCAAAATTACGGAAAAAGAAACCCTGTGAAGCACCATATCCATGAACCATTACAAGCGTAGGAGAATTTTGCGCGCTCTCAAAGGTTACAGTATTGATAAACCTTGGCTCATTGCTTGACGAACGAAACCATCTAACTTTCGACCCAGGAGGACCAGAGCCTATATTAACCAATTCTTGAACATAAGGAGTCCTGAAAAAGAAGCCATAACAATCCTCAACGAGAATTCAGCAAAAAAAATGTAAAATGTGCCGCTGGTTTAATGCATTTAAGATTTCACAAGCAAACGGATCATGTTACTTAAACGATCACTTCATTTGAAAAATTGACTAAATCCTGATCAAGTTTTCCCCCTTTGGGTCCGACTCCCAATAAGCTTATCAACCAAACATTAAAGATTAAAGGATATCTCCCGGACGAAACTACAGAATTACAGGATCGTAATGGAAACCTCTGATATTTGAATTTTCAATGGGAATCACAATTGTAAGAAAACCCAAGATTTTATACGGTGATTAATTCCCCAGATGATTTTGCCGAGAAAATTTAGGGTTTCGGAAGAGCTTATGAAGAAAATAATTACTTGACAATGGAGAGAAGACGCTTCTCGGCATCAATGATGTGATGGATCGAAGTAGGAACCCAACGCAGAATAGAAGGCCACAAGCTTCTAGTTTTTGCAGAAGCAGTAGCAGAAGATCCTATGTTAGCCGTCTTAATCTCTTCCGCCATCCTTGATATTGAACTCGACCAGCGATATCGAATTAAGGTCATTAAACGGCAACGATAACAAAATGAAGACGCTGCGATCAGACTAACAGCATCTAATCATCCCCCACCAGGAACTGGGAATTGCGCACCATAGCCGGTGGATTGCGCACCACGCCACACCAAAATTTGACCTTTGAACGAATAGAAGGCTATAGAAGTTGGGTTTAAAAAAAGACAGCGCTGAAATTCAACATATATGGTCAGCGAATCTGATAATCAACAATAATATTACGATTATTCTCCGTTGTAGTCGAGATGCGAAAACGAAAACAGCGACGCGTTTAGGCCGTAAATGCATAGCGCTTGGTGACGCGCGCAATGACAGATGCAGATAAATAGAAAATTGCGACCTCCTGGGGGGACCTTCATCTTATACTTAACATTCAGACATACCTACTTGATCCCAAAAAAAATCATTATGGTTAAACCACTCACCCCGATTGAGATCAGAGTCTATATGTATTAACCATAAAAACTATTTTTCATTTACAATTAATAAATAAGTAAGTATGTGGAGAAATGTGCTTTTGCAACACTATGTCATCATTGATTAACTATTCATTAATAAATGATGGGATTATATAATAGTGAAAAGGACACCATTAATGAGTTCTATATCGTGACAAGGAAGAAGAAATTGAAGCAGATGATGCCTCAAAATCGTCCCTCGTTAAATTTAGAAAAGTGTATTTCGGCGGTTGATTAATTTTGTCACTCAACATCACAAGCCTCACGAATCCGACAAAAGGATTACGGGAATACACGAATTTCACATGCGTCATTTCACACTCGATTCTAGAACTTTTCTCCATCCCTCAACAGAATCAAAATAGCAATTCCATATATATATAGCATTTTTTATCTAATTTAAGCACCATCTTTTCAACTAACAATCAATAATAAAGCTATCAGTCAAGATTTGCCTATTCTTGGAATATGATAGTCACACCTTTGGTAGACTGAGGCCCAAATCCATTTGAATTGAAGTATAAATACAAACAGAGAAATAACATTGGTCATTAGAATTTATTCTCTCTTTTAAGAATTTGAATTTTAAATTAACTACCCATACGTATTATATGTGATAATGGAGTTGGTTTCTGAATATGTGAAAAATAACTCTGATGGATCTTCTCTCGTTTTTTTTCCTGTATTCTCTTCTCCTCCCCTTTAATACTTTTGCTATGTAACACGATCAGAGTCCGTATTAGTACTTTGATTCTTGTGTGGTATTCAATGAATAAGCCGATTTAAACTAGCTCTTGCTGAGCCGGAAAGGAAAATGGTGAAATGGTGCGACTCAATTGATAACAATAAGATCGGAGGAGATGCAACCTGGGATGACCACCTGCCTGTCCTCAAACACCACTTCAACTGTACAAAAAAAAAACTCTAAGGTTTAATGATGTCTTTTTGATGGAGAGATCCCATCCTTAAAATTAGGGTCTAAAATTTTCATTCTTAAGAGGCACTGAAGCAAACTGCTGTCATGTTGGAATTTTTCATATACAAAAAACAACGGTGCTTCGAGTCCTTCTGTGTGAGGAAACTATGACACCCCCCCCCCCAAAACCAGACATAAATATCATTTTATTAAAACAAAAATTGAAGATCGTCCATGGTAAATTAGTGAGCCTGAGAGGTTTTGAATTTATAAATGCTAAATTTAAATTATAAATACCAGTTAAGGCAACATGATTTATCATTGAGGTTGTGCCTAGCAATATAATAAATACAAAAAGAAAAAGAAAGTTCCTCAAGGCTAATTAAGTAGGAAGGAGCGAAAGATATGAGAGGGTGGTATTAACTCTTAATGATTGAGGATCCCTGAAGCTTCAGTGAGAGATAGCCCTGCCCCAGCAACCCAATCATTTCAACGTGTCTTCCAGGAAACCACATGCTTGAGCTTGACTACGCTTTAATCACAGCCTCTGAAACTCCGATGCGCAAAAATTAAGTATATTTCTCTGGTGAGCGCCTTTTTGATATTTAAGAAGAGAAAGGGAAGTTGAACGTACTCCACACACACACAACCTACTTTTTATCACCTCTTATATTATGGACCCGTTTGGGAACGAGTTAGAAAAATACTTCTACGTAAATTGAGGTAAATATGTGAATGAGGTTATCCCGTTTTAAGGAAAGACACTGTTGAACGTACGTTTAAACCCGAGCCAAACATGCTTTGTATCTAGGATTGGAGGGCTCTGGCGCTGGTGTTGAAAGTGAATAAAATGGCATAACATTATTGATAAATAAAAATGCGAGGCTATACAGTGGGTTACTGGGTATGTTTGATCGTAACGAGGGAAAGATGCCCGGTTAGAGTGGAAGAAGGAGCATATAATCAATTGACTTTCCAGTGTGGCCTCGCAAGCAAAGCCAACCTTTGAAAACTCTACTTAAAAGAGAATATATATCTGATTACACATAAGTTGAAATAAAACTTCTCTTACATATTTACTTCATTTTACATAAAATCACTCTTATGACCCAAAATTTAGGGGATGTAAACGGTGGATTTGATCTGCTTGAAAGCTTCCACTTACCCTCAAAGCTTTTTCTCATTGCACTTTCCATTGGAGCACATCTTGGGACTGGGCTTCAAATTGGGATAGCTCAGTCAACTTTTGAGCACGTAGTTTACAAGGTCATAACAAAAGTTACGGGTTCAACGTGTGATAACAAATTGCTAGAGGGACGTAGGTTTTTAAATTATCTTATTTAAAATGATTTTATGAAGTTTTGAGTAAGTACATGACTGTGAAAGTGCTTTTGTGGTTTCTCAACAAACACCAACCATAGTGTTTTGATTGGATTTATTATAAAAAATCTTACATACTCCTCCATTCTATTATACAAAGTCACTTTAAAAACTTCGAGAGGGTAGTTAACTTATTAAATTCTTCAATTAAAAAGATTTTACAACTTTTCACAATAAAAATGATAAATATGTCAAAACAATTTTTTAAAAGTGATTTATAATATGAAACACGTATTATGAAGTTTCCTGAGTATGTAAAACTCACGTTAGAAAAATTTAAACTAAAAGGCTCATTGGGTTAAAATTGTATGCCACTTGATGGTGTAAGTTACAATAATAAAGACGTGTAGAAACTGATTAGATATATTCAGTTGGATATTTTAAATATCACGTAAATATATCTGTGAATATATTAGCAGGTGTCATGAGATATGGCTCACAGGATACTAATGAGATATAGAATTGTATCTAGTTGGATCTATGAACCAACCAACTTGGTCAACTTGGCGTTGATGGGAAATAGGAACTCATTCGAGAAATTCGTATACAAGTTCACACGACCAATCCCTCTGCTCAGCTTTAACTTCTGGAGGTTGGATTCTCATCAAGCAAGGAATTTCAATCAGGCGAGCCATCATCTTCTGAGCTTCTGCACTTAAAATCACGGTGAGTGATTTAAAAAATAGCGATAGTTTTGTTTAAGTAAAACTTATTCCCAACATTTCTATCCTTTAGATTGACTTGAGACATCTAAATCAGAAATATCTGATACGAGTGACGAAGTGCGTGTCAGATTACAAAGTTTCAGCACCCTCTATGTCAGCCAGGGATAACTGTAAAATTGTTTTTTCTCATCATCCACCGCACTGTGACAACACTGGCATGAAACCTATTTTGCCCAGAAAAACCATCCCAGGCAAGAACTGGATTGAACTCCATAAAAAGTACGTGTTGAAGTTAGAAGTGAGTTAAATTATGTTTAATTATCAACAACAAAAACCCAGTCCGATCAGCAAACAACTCTGGAAATTCAGTTGAGGGGTATGATTTTAAGAACATTGAATGGAAGAATGAATTGCCTGTCAGATTAGAAATTTTCAGCAGCTGGTAGATCAGCCAGGGATAACTGTAAAATTAATATTTCTCATCATCCACAAGACTGCCAACAATGGCACTTTGGATTCCAGGATTACCAAAACAATAAGCAATTAAGAAAAAACAATGTGAAAATAGCAATGGTACAGCCTCGGACCGTCCTAGTATCAAAAGCATCAACAAATCAATGCAAGATTCAGTTTCAACCATATCAGAGATCTTCGTCATCGGCTATACTGCTATATAGCAAAATGAACCAGCCCAATAAAACATTCACAAGTTCTTTCCTAATAAAATATTAACAGGGTTTGACAGAAAGCAGACTTGAAAGGCAGGGAGAAAAAGAGAATATACAAATGACTCAAACAACCAAGAGAATTTCAATTATAGGCATCAGATCTTCCTATTCAGTGAACTATTCATCGCACCCAAATCAGAGTTTGAGTTCTCCACAGTTCGAAAGACTCGTCATTTGGCACAATAAATCCCCTCGGAGAAATCCCAAGCCAAAAAACAAAGTAAAAACAAATAATCACATGTATCTTGTGAAGACTGAAAACTAAGAGGAGACGGATATAAGAAGATAAGCATTAAGCAGAGAGCGAGGCAGTTGAAGGAAGCGGCAAGTGCCGCCTAGGGTTGAACGAGCTCCAGTAAAAAGGGTTACAGACTCAGTTTATATAAGACTCATGACGAAGGGATTTCTTAATCCAGAGACGCGGAGATCTAATGCCGTAGGGTTTCTTTCCTGGCTCAGATTTTGTCAGCTTTAATGGCCCAATTATATATGGGCCACAAAAATTAACTAGTATGTTATTGGACTTGAGCTATTAGTAGCCCCATGTTCACCTTACTTTGGGCCACATGGTTCTGTCACCGGCCCTTTCTAAAAAAAGTCCTTTGATTATTTTTTAATCATATCTAAAAATATTTTTCATTTATTATGAATTATAAATGATAATTAAAAAAAGTGTCGTACTGCCATGCCTTTAAGAACGAAATGACTAAGTGTGTGTTTGGGAAGTCCGTTGGGAGAAATGAATTTACAGATTTCGAGATATTTTACGGATTTCAAGATGGTTTTATGGATTTCGAGATTTTTTTACATATTTTAAAATTTTTTATCTCGGCTTACGTGCACTGTTTGGGAAACGGTGTTCTCAAACAAGCACTAAAACATTTTGGTGGGCACGTAAACTTTCAAGGCTTCAATTATTAGCTTAGTATTACGTAATTTTCTGAAACTGAGAAGCAGCACTGCAATTCTTAAACTCCAACATCTACTACCTCCAACTGAAGGAGGTGATTGGTCAAACGTTAAAAAAAAAAAATCTTGTCAATTTATGAGTCTATTAGTGAGATGATATGCTAAGGTGTTCTTTGTTTTTTTTAAGAACATGATTCATAAGGAGTTTCCAATTTCTGCGAACAATAATACATGCTTAAATTTCTTTATTTGGTATGATAAAATTAAGAGGTGGAATTGGAAATGCAATTCATTTCCTATGTTTGGTATGGTGGAATTGGGGGTGGAATTGGAAATGGGAATGGGAATGGAATTCAAAATAGGTATAAATGAATTCCACGATGTAACTCCCATGGAATTGAATACTTTATGGAATTGTATTCCATCCTTATTTTGTCCTCTTATGCTGGAATTGTATTCCATGGAATTGATTTTTTGTCCTCTTATTTTTTCCTATATTTATATCTATTTCCATCCTTATTTCCATCTCCATCTTCATCTCCACCAAAATCAATTCCAGCATACCAAACGAGCCATAAGAGGATAATTAAAATTAGAACCCTTTGTTAGCAAGTTCATGCCTTTAAACTTCTTCTTTCCTACGTCTTTGCTCCAACAAAGTGCATGTTTAAGGAGAAATTTTTCCTAACGGTGCACGTAAGTCAAGACAAATTATCTCGAAATTTGTAAATTCTTCTCGGAATCTGTAAACTGTTTTCTCCCAACGGATTCTTAAATACACCCCTAATGACTCCTATGATTTAATCACGTTAGTTTGCAGTTGAATCCACTGATGCAATCGAAGTAATCATCCACGCTTCCACTGTCTGGGTCCTGTGTCTTCTGTTACATCATGCATTTCCTCATTCCACATAAACTTGATATTGTATTTAATTAATTAATCATCATCAATTCATCATGGTCCCATAATCGATCCTGTAACCAGCTGGTATAGCCAAGTGAGGTTATAACCAGAAGGCCCCAGGTGAAACCATATTGTATTTCGATATAGTGATAAACGAATTGCGAAGGGTTGTTTGGACATTTTATCTTACATCGTGTGACCGGAGACGGCGATGATGAGGAAAAATCTTTTGACAACGACACAACATGCGTCCACTGGGGAAATTTGAGATTTTTTTGGTTAAGCAAAGAGCAACATAATCTAGAATTAAAGTGAAGTTAACTTCACGGATTGGCTCCCTGCCCACTCTCTTTTTCTCCTGTCGTTTTTATATTTTTTTTCTCCTTTTCTCTCCGCAATTTGTTTCTATTTACATTAAATAATCGAAAGTTCCCACGCTCGAAAACCGAAACACAATACACTCCTTTTTGCCTTTCACCCTTTTTGTACTTCCGAAATTGAATTAGGGTTTCCATCTCTCATCTCCTTCGCCCGGTGCTGAAGCCTTGTTCTTCCTCACCCCTTCCGCTGATCTTTACCTATTTTCCATTTCCCGCCATTTCCCGCTAAGTTACAGCAGTTGGTTTCTTCGATTTTGAATAGCAGCCGTTCGATCTGTCATTTGGGTATTTATCCGCTTTTCAAATTTTTTTTCGACCGTTGCTCTTCTTGCCGGACTTGGGGGGAAATGTCTGCAGTCGAAGCGGAGAAGAATGTTGAAGAAGAGAAGGAGGTGGTAAGAAGGGGAGAGCTCTTGTTCTGTGGTGGTACGTGTTGGGATATTATTGGTCGTCGTAGAGGCCCAGCTGACGGCAACTTGGTCTCTCCAACTCGGCTTCGCCCTCTCGTTGGGATTGATATTCGGTTCGTTGCTTCTGGATGTGGTGAGTTTGATGTTTTATTAGACAGAGGACATGCCGATGTTTTCACTATTCTGTCGGTTCGTTTCTAATACTATGCTCACTTTCCATTTGTTATATTGTCAATGTAGCATCTTG
>JANTPZ010002917.1:0-17479 GCA_025593235.1 Vachellia pachyceras
TATGATTCTTATTTTCCTTTGCCCTTATTTTTAATAAGCAATTAATCTCATCACCATCCTCAATTTGAAATATTGTTGAATCAAATCCAACCCACATTCCTTCATAGGCAATTAATTAATGGATCATTGAGGCCTTTATGACACTATATTTAACCATATTTTTAACATAAAAAAGCAACCTTAAAATTTAGAGTCATGATTTGTTTCTCCGTAGCTGTCAAGGAGTAGGTGAGAGATGTAATCAAATGAAGAACAATATCATGTTGCAGTCTAGAATATCGTTGATAAATAGACCTGAGGTCAACTATAATTTTTGCAATCAAGAGAAACATGTAGCCATGAAGTGAGAAAGGATTTACATACTCTACTGGTACTATATGTAAGATCTTGTTTTTAGGTTAAATTGTACTATAAAATACATCTTATATTTAGGATTAGGGGTAATATCTCAATATACGTAAGTGAATTCTCAAGTGTGTTAAGATATTTTCGTCTCTGAACTCTCGTAGATCCTTGGTCCTAAATATATGAACTGGCAGAAAGATTTCCTTTAATCTGAAACGTAAAACCTTGATCTAAACTATTTCGCAAATTTATAATTTTTTTCATGAACTCTACTTATTAATTATATATATTAAAGAGGTTTCATATCAAGGAAGTGGTTTCTAAATACAAATAATAAAAAGAGGCACCTAGGAAAAATAATATACATTTTAACAATAATTAATTCAACGGACTTTCTTAATATCTATAAATTAGAATCCAGGTCCTACATTTAGGAACACATGGAATAATTGTTATTTCCTTTGATCCTTATTATAGGGATTCATGTGTATTTCATAATATAACACGGGTTGTCTGAAATATTACTTTCTTAATTCATTAACTAATTATAAAACTTCCCTGAACTCTTTTAGCTAAGGATTTTTATTAAATGTAATTTTGATGTTTGGCAGTACGTAACTAATCTTATTAATTCATGCAAAGTTGTTATTAAGTGCTTAGAACCAAAGGGAGGGAGTAAATGCAAATGCTATCAGGTATATGTTTGTAATTAAATGGATCCTTCCACATACGGTGTTCGTTATGTAAACAAAATTAAAGCTAGGATGATAGAGTATAAATGAAGTTCCAATTAAATTTTATGAAAATTTAGAGTTGAATTAACACTACGAAGAATATTGAAAAGGAAACTGTTCCTTGTTAACTCAAGCCTCATGCTACAAGAGTACATGTGTATGTAGCCTTTTACCTTAAAAAAAAAAAAGAATGTGTATGTGGATTAATTGGATTTTATCAATTGAATTTGTAGCATTTTAGGGGATTTTGGTGCTATTATTGGGCTTTTATTGAGGTTAATTGCTTTAATTATTATTAATTGCAATTACATGGAATTAAAACTAAATAAGGGTAAATGGTTATACTTTCTATCATTTTTGTTAAATCATTAATTTTTAGGACCTTTGATACTACTCATTACCAATTTTTATTGTAGGCACATTTTAAAGAAATTTTTTTTTTGATACAAAAATTTTAGGTACGCGGTTGGGCTCACCCACAATCCAAGGGCAGGGCGAAATCTCCCTTCCTCTTAGGTCATACCAATGTTGAGCCGTCAATCACTCTCAGGCGTTTACCTAAGCACCTAGGAGCTAGGATGCCTGCCCAAACGCTGTGGCTGAAGCCACAACAAAGTGACCTTCCCTGGTATCAAAACCAGCCCTTTGGTGAAAGTGTCAAATACCTTCGCCAGAAAGAAATTTTGATCAAAAGTTTTGGACTTGCAAACCTTATAATCTTGAGGATTGGGCCTTCAATTGAAAGTAACATATGTAGATTAGGACCCAAGTATAGTTATGGTATTATGGAGAAAGAGAACGGCCTCATCCATATTATTCATTGTCCGTACCTTCACACAACCATGGAATTAGGAGGATCCATTTATTGGGGAGCATTCATCCATTATTGGGCCACCACCACTTCAATCATTTCACACACCTCAAACCCTCTCCTCCATATCTAGAAGCCACCACCTGTTCCTTAATTTTGTTCATTCAGTGTCCCCATTCATTTTTCTCCTCACTTCAACCGCCATCTCCAGCGATACCGCGCGCGTGTGTACACGCATGAGGAAGCATCATTCATCATCACACCCTCACTTTGTCTCAGTTGGTTTGTCACTGTTCCAAGTCCTCCATCTTCCTTAGTTCGCACCATACTAATTTCCACTGTGGCATGTAAGTCCAGATTTAATGGAGGTGATTTTCCAACCATGAGCGGCTAAGTGCATCTATCCGATGGTGATGAAGAAGCTAATCTGAGTCCTTAAGCAATTAGGGGAGTTCTTTGATTTTAATTTCACTTAATCTCTATATGTATAGATTGTAATTCCAGGTTGCCAGAGTTTATGATTTATATATATAAGAGGATTATGATCGGTTGATGTAATCTAGATTGTAATACTTGTGTTATGTTGGTATTTTGGGTTTGTGATTGGATTATAGCACTTTTGTTATTCAATTGCTTTCTTTTATTCTTTTGAAATCAATTGATTTGCTAAGTTTTTATGAATTAATTGGAGGTAAAGATGATCTTTTATAAATCTAACATGAGTTAAGTACTAAGATATTTCTAATTATTAATTGAGTCTAAGTTTATATTAAATTAAAAAGTTAGGAATATTGATTAGTAAAAATTCTTGCTAGTCCTTGTGCTTAGTTAAAAGAAGAATTTAATATTAAAATTGAACAAAGAAGGTTAGTGGACTCAATGACCTAAGATATCCTTTTTTATCGAATTTAAGTGCATTTTTTTAGTTTAATTAGTTAGTAAAATAACATTTGATAATTCTTGGTTAATTTGTTATTTACATTAAATTACATAGGAATTAAATATAGGCTCCACGTAGAGGTCGACCTATGTTAGTGCTACTATATTGCATTTAACTTAGTTTTTATTTGATTGCCTCACGACATATCTCTTCAAATTGATGCCAATGCTGGGGAGCCAAGAAATTGATTACCTAGTAGTTAAATGTCAAGTAACTTGATTAAAGTTCATTTGTTGAAGATTTTTTTAGTTTTCATTTTTTTTAGTTTTTGCATTTGTTTCTGATTTTTCTTTTTTCATTTTCGTTAAAAAATTTTGTTGCTTTGATTGATTGATTGTTCATTTGCATAAAAAAAAATTCTTTACCCAATCGTACTTTTCATGCTTCATATTCTAGCTTCTTTATTTTATTTGAATTGGTGTGTTTTTTCATTTTTCTTTTTGCCCCCAATTTTCACGCTTTTGTAGATAATATGGAAGATCATTTCTCTCAAAGCCTTACATCTTTACAACATCAATTAGAGGATTACAAATATAGATTAACAGTTAAAAGAGATGTTCACTTGATCGTGAATGTGGTCATCCATTCCCCAATCCACACTATAAACCTTATCACCGACTCTCATCCCAAACCTTCCAACCATCATCTCCACCTCATACACCATATTATTAGCCTCCTCCATCATATAACTAATATTTGGAACCCATCCAATCATTACACCAACCATCATGTGTCACATCAAGCGTTGCTAGGGACCTAACACTTTGAGGGACCCCGGAGTAGGTGAAGTGGGAAGAGAGACGCAGTAGGCAGGGTGCACTCAAGTCCCACATCGATTAAACCCGCCCAAAGTGAAGGTCATATATGTAGTCGGCCGAGGCATCTTTTGGGTAACTATGGAATCCTAAGAGGCAAAATCATGTGCTTACAAGCGGCTAAACAAGGACAATATCTCAGGATATCACAAATGGCATCAGAGCCGAGGACGGCTCTTTCCATTAGTGGGGAGAGTGTCACACCAAGCACTGTTAGGGACCTAACACCCTCAAGTTAAATCAAGATTTTCATGTGAAGAATTTAATGATTTGTGTTGTTTGAGGGATGGGGTTTGGTTTTGAGTCTTGACCCTTGTTTGACGAGCACAACGGATAATTTTTCTGAGCTTGTGTGTGTGAAGGGTTGGCTATATATGCATGTGTATTGGCCCTACTATTGGTGAAAAAAAAATTGCTTGGAATCATTTTCATGAGTTCATTCATATATGTGTGTGGCGTGTATATGCTTTGTGTGTGTGTACCCATACATGTGCTTCTGCTGGGCATTTTTTATCTCCGAAAATAAGTTTCAACAATCATGAAATTGGTGATAAAATAAGGAACTTATGGTGGGTTAAAAAGGTTGTCATTGAGGTAAAAAAAACAAGAAGATTGGTGCTGGAACTTATTGTGGAGTAACTGACTTTGGGTAATCGTTTAATTAGTCAAGTGGTCTTTGTTGGCCATGAATTTTGGCAAGCAAATAGTACTCATGTCAAGCTTTAAAGTAAGTCCTAGAACACATTATTTGGATAAGTGGAGTGTAAAATTATGAATCTTTCAATTTAGTGCAGAAAAACTGGAAATTCTGAGGAGGCAGTGGCAATTTCGTGATTTTTATGAGTGGAGGAGAAAACTATGATATTGATTATTATTATTATTTTTCTTTATAGAGGATGAAAAGATCTTTGAACCATTGCATCTGGAGTTTTGTAGATTAAGTTATGAATTTTTAAAGGTTGACATAAAAAGCTGAAATTTTCATGATGCAAATTAATTCTAAGTGCTCATCAAGTGTGACGAAATGTCTAAAAGAGATAAAGACTCATTTAGATATTGCCCACTAAATTTTACTTTGGGAGATTCCCTTAAATAATATTGTGAATTGAGTATGGTTATATGTTGTTGCTAGGAGGAATAGAAGATAAGTTGGAAGCTGAGGGATCAAAGAAGAGTTACACGTTAAGAGCATAGTAGGTGAGTAAACAACATCCCATTATAATTTTATAAAGTGTGTTTTACAATATTTCACATGTTTAATTCAATTATTGCATTGTAAGCATGATAGTGATGGGAATTTATTGGAATTATTTGATATTCACATTGACATTGCAAAGAGTAAGTGCTAAAATATGTATTCCAAAATGTTTTACCACTATAATTTCATGCATGGAGGTATTGAAAGGAAATAACACGCAAATGATATAAATACTCCATGCATGCCTGAAATGGTTTGAGACATTTCTTGTACACTTTCATGTTGAGATTCTTGTTATAAAGTATTCTAAAACAGTTTTATTATCGAAAACTGTTTGGAAATTGATCCCATGCATGCTCAAAAATGTTTTGAGATGACTGAATACAGAATGCTGGTTACTAACAGCAGTACTGTTAGTCCTTGGTGCACCATGGTTAATCTCGAGCTCGCTTAATATTCATGAGTATTGACTCACACCTGTTATTTGTGGGGTTATCCCTGTGCCTGCTGTTCGTGGCCTCGAGCCATGCATGCTGGTTATTTACCCCGTGAACTATGTGTTCACACCTGTTTTCACGGTCTCGAGCTGCGCCTGGTTACTTTACCCCTTGTGGGCTGTGTATCCACACTGGTATTCCGTTTTGTTGAAATCCTATGAATATTGAGATTTGAATATTATTTTTAAATCAATTTTGGCAAACAAATTATTTTGATACGTAATTGAGATTTTTTTTATAAATGATTCATTATGCAATTTAAAATGTGGCTTGTTTATACTCTGCAAAAATTGAGATTTATTGTTATGATATTTATCGTAGTTGATTTATTTATATTTTTAAAAAAATTTAGATGATAATGTTTATGGGACGCTATTCACCGAAAAATTTACTTTTAGCTTCAGATAGCCTCGTTGATCATATACCCCTGGTTAAACAGTAAAGAGCCTCGTTGTTGTTGTCGGGTCACTAACATATTTGATAGCTGTTCTTGGTATATAAACTTTGTTTATGTAATTTTGAAAGTTAGATGCTCCACAGAGACTATAGGTAGTACGTAGGGGCTTTTCTATATTTTGGAAAATATGTAAATACTCTGGTGGAGCGTTGCTCCAAATGCTGTTTAAATTTTAAGGTTATTGTAGAACTTTTGGGAAGTATGTCCTATAGAGGAGAATCTGCCGAAATTTTTACAAGAATCATAATGTTAATAATACGTGATTTATTTCGTGCCAAAATCTTGGTAAATGAAAATGTACATTATCTTACTTAGCATTTTGACGAATAGCATATGTCTACAATTATAGGCTTACGGAGTGTAAGATCTCTTAGTTCATACCGGTCACCTCTAATTTCCAGGGTGTGACATAAAGCATTACTGGTCGGATAGCAGTAGATAAGACTTCCTTTTACTTTATCAAGTACCTTTAAATCACATATAACTCTAGTTTCTTTTCTCCATTTAAACCACCCAGCTTAAATTATATAATTAACATCTAATCAATTTCACTATCTTTTTATAAAATCGATCCCAAATATTTGAATTTTTTTTACTTGTGGAATGACTTGATCTCCCATTTTGACCTCCAAATCACTTCTAACTCTTCTTTTATCGAAATTGCAATGCATGTATTCAGTCTTACTGTTACTCAGTTGAAAACCCTTTGACTCCAAGGCCCTTCTCCATACCTCTAGTGTAGAGTTAATCTCTTTCATTGAGTCAGCCTTAAGAGCAATATCATCAACAAAAAGCATGCATTTGGGATTTTTATGGGTTTCAATGAAGAGATTTAATTACTCTAAATTATAGTAACAATGTAAATAAGAAGCATATAATGACAAGTTTACATGCAAAAAATGACAATTGTCATTGAAACTTTTTTATAATTAAATCCCTTTATTGGGGCCTCATAGTAATTTCCCTGTTAAATTTTATAGCAAAATCACCTAAATAGCCTTTTGAAATATGAAAAAAAATGAAAAGGACAATAACAGCTTAACCAATAACAATTTTAACTTATCAGATGACCAAAAAAACTAAAGCAAAAACTAATTGAAGAAAAATTTCTTGCTGAATATCAAGAGTTTTATGACTATAAGAACTTTAACTTATCAAATGATAACATGTAGTGACAACTAATGTCAATGAGGGCTATTAAGTCATTTCACCAACAAACTTAATACTAGAATAGTTTATAAAGACTTCATTGGCATCAAGCCATTTTGAAGGACCATTTTGAGATTTCTATATTTCAATGGTCCTTTTATTTAATATCATGCCCCAGTTCCTTATTTGTACCCTACCGATACTTCACTTATACTAATTTAGTGTATTCGTACTTTTATAGATAACATCTACTAACCATAAATACCAGAGTCGCTGCAAGTGAGGAATAACTTGTTCCATTCCGCTTCTTCAGAATTTTCATCAATAGTGACAGTATAGATATTTTGCCACATGAGTTTTTCCTTGAAAAGCAGCAAAAAGAAGAGGAGCCACTTCTTATTTTTTTGTAAGAAATGATTTCTTTTGTACGTTAACTTTGCAATCTCCATGTCTCCTGCAATAGCGGCAAAGGAGAGGGCAGTGCTTCCCCTCTTGTCTTGTAAATCTAAGGCTAAGTTGTTATCTTCCATCAAGTCCACAAGCTCCTTCACAAAATGTAAATGGCCTGCTCCTGCTGCTACATGAAGTACTGTTGACCATCCTTGTGCTATGCCAGAACTAAGAAGCATTTTATTATGATCTGGCAACATGGGCTTAGGTTTTTCCCAATTTCCTTCCGATGCATACTTAAAAAGAGGCACACCAAAGTTCAAGTAGTTGTTTCTGGCCTCCATTGACACCCAAGTGATCGATTTGATTGTGAAATTCTCAAACTAATATTTTGGATGTGATTAATTTATGAGAAAGGTTTATTAGGAGAGCCCAAATAAAAATGTATGGTTTAAATTATACGAATATTCCATTAAACCTCCATAGCCTACGAAATTTTATGATAACCTCTCTCTAAGCTTGTACATTTGTACATATAACTCCTATATTTTTAGTCTGGGTTAAAGTCCAAAATTGGAAAGTTTTCACTTAGGAGCAATGTTGCTTCCGAAGTTTAAAAATTGTAGCAATTTAGCCCCACTAGTTATTCAATTGAGTTTGACCGTTAGTTGACCAAATATACTAAGCTGATAGGTCTACATGACACCTACTTCCATCTTGCTAAGGTGCAAATTTACACTAAAATTTTAAGAGCAATATTACCCTGAAAGATTTCATTTAGAAGGAGTATTGCCCCAAAAATTTCTTGGAATCAATACTGTCACGGACGTTTTCAAATTGTATAAATGTCGGCATAACTGTTATCCAATTTAAGTTTCACCATTAGTTGACCATATATTACAGATAATAAGGCTGCTAGAAACCCTCTGTCACCAAACCCCAATAACACAGATAGGCGATTTTCTCTTTACCATATAAGTTCATTTCACCTCTTTGATTTTCTCTCAACATTTAGACAATATGCATTTTTGTAACTTTTTTTTCTTATTTATAAATCTACCATGGAAAAAAATGAAGGAGATGATATACCGATATGCCAAATCAGCATATTTCATCTTCGATTTTTTCTTCATTGTACAATTTTCTTTCACCTCTTTGATTTTCTCCAATAATTTAGATAATTTTTTAAATTTTTTCCTTATTTATAAATCTAACTTGGGAAAAAAGATGAAGTAGATGACATATGGGCCTATCAAATTAGTATATTTGATCAACTAATAGGTAAACTTAACTTGGATGATAGTTGGGGTGAAATTGCTATGATTTAAAAATTTTTTTTTTAGCATTCCCCCTGAAAGAAAATTTTCAGACCAAATTTACATTAAAACAAATATGATGTGGAGGTACGTGGGCTACTAGGTTAGCATATATGGTTAATTAATGATCAAAGTTAATCTTAACCTTAACCATAACAAAAATAGTAATTCAACGATTTAAAAATGACGACAAAAACATTTAAATACTGACATTTCGATTTTTAATAAACATAAAAATTAAAAGAATTTATAATGTCATAATAGGATTTATAATAAAATATATTGCTAAGTTATAAACAAATATTTATTTTTTATTTTCATGAAGTGGCTTATTAGCAACAAAATTATTGCCAAACAAAAAATTAAAAAGATATCTCAAAATATAAATGGAAAAAAATTATGAGTGTGGAGATGAGATATGTGTTTTTATATGATTTTATTTTCAAGTATAAAAGTAAATGTAATTGGAGCATGATTTAACACTTATCAAAAGATCAAAGGATATCATATATTAAATTAATATTTTCATTAGTATTGCAGGAATCATAAACTAATTGAATCCATCAGACATTAGAGAGAGTGGAGTGAATGGTTGAATTACTTGTATCCTGTAAAATGTCAAGGCAAAGCCTCTTGAAATCAGCTGATGCAACCCTCCGTAGTTGAGGTTGACTAGGCCTTTCAGGATGATTCACTACATCACCATTTGACGCAGCCATTTATCTGCAAATTTATACACATTGATTAAAACTGCGATAATAATATATACATACGTAAAGATTAATTAAACCGTGAAAAAGAAGAATATTTACTATAGATATGACGACATTTATATTTCTTCCTAATTACCATCTGTATAATTTGACAAAAATGAAGGAAGTCTTCAGTAATTTCAATAATAATCCTCCAAACCTGGAATTTAGACTTCAAGAGGAAAGTTCCCTCTCGTAGCACTTTCCTAGAACCAGTTTCTAGAATCGATCGAGTTAGCCCATTTTTGGTGAAACCATATTCAAAAGATCTGAATCATAGTTGAAAATGAGTTGCAGACATCTTTGATGAAATCATAATAAAGGTAGCCCAAAAAGAGAAAGAAAAGTAGAATGAAATGAAAACATATAATTAATGTGATTAGTTAAAAGAAATTCACAGTAGAAGAAGAAGAAGATGATGATGATGATGATGATGATGATGATGATGATGAAGTATCTTATTTTACCTTATGGAATAGTTTTACACGTTATTTTCTGTTTGAGTGAGATTGCTTTATATTTTGAGCTGTACTGTGATGTGAGGGAATATATGGAGCGATGTGAGTCAATCTATAGTATTAAGTCAATTTCAATAATTGAATTACATATAGTAGGGCATAGAAGCCAAGTGGCTTCCATCAAATCTCCCCTCCCGCAAAACTCAAAGATATTTAGAGAGGCAGTTATTACTTAGGGCATATGATAGATAATGACCTATGAGAAATGCTTCATGTTTTAAAAATTAATTTGATTCATCAATAATATATTAAACAACATTACCAAAAGACCTTCGGGACTATGATTTAATATAGTACAAGATAGATTGTTAATGACTTATTAATACTACTAGCTAGTCTCTCTGATCCCAAATGTAAAAGTTAGTGTAAATTTTTGTTTTGATCGTAAATATAATATAATCTCAATTTACTTTATTTGCCAAATGTGTAATTTTTCTTTTTAACTATCCCTATTGTTAAAAAGATTTTTCATCGATGGAGTAATTTTTAATACATATAATTAAAGGGGTCACTTTAGAAATATGAACACAAATTTTTTATAAATAACGAAATTAATTTTTAGAGTAAAGTCCCCGTGTCGAGTGTCAAATTAAAATATTGCAATTTCGTCCTTTAGCTAAGATGTTGGCCATCGACTCAGGACTGATTTTGAGTGGAGCATTTTTTTTCCCTTAATAATGTGAAACAATTTGTTCCACTAGTAAATTCGTTCCAGACTAATAATCAATTAATAATGTTGTTAAAAGTTTATATATATATATATATATATATATATATATATAAGTGTGCGCGCGCGCGCGTCTATCTTAACCTTCTAATTAGGCTCTTGTTAGTTAAAGAATGTTTAATTCCAAAACATGACGCTTAAATCATATACAATAATTTATTAGAAATTCTCCATGCTCGAAAATTAATTACACATTAACGAAGTACTTATGGAAACTAAAAATGAATATAAATAAATTCCTCAATGGAATAATTATTTAGATATATACTTATGTGTGTTATTTACCAATGGCCGATTAAGAAATATAATAGGTAAATATTAAAAAAACTTTTATGGTTTCAAAAGACTGATGAATCTAAAAACTATTTATATTTAATCAGGTCTTAATATTTGGATGACTATTATAACGCGTATATTAAAGTTTTTTATTTTATAAAACAACCAAAATATAATTCAATAAAAAAGCCAACATCATTCTCCTTTTTATACCTCGCTTCCTCTCTACCGCACTTATCTTCCTTCCTTTCTTCCTTCACTATTTTTTGTCTTCTGTCCCCGGCCCTTTTCTATCTTTTCAAATCTTCCCATACATACATACACAGACACACACGCACGCACGCACGCACGCACGCACGCAGGCATGCATGCATACATACAAGACCCACCCACATCCTTCTGGTACCATGGCTCTTATAATAATATATATCTTCCTTCTCTTCATATTTTGAAAGAATTGTTGTATGCAGCATATAAAAATCAATGGATCTTCCAGCTTCTTTATAAAGTTATACTCATCCTGGTGGCAGCAACACCTACAAATAAACAATTAATCCGAGTCACATCTGAGGACACTGTCCTTAAGAGCTATTCCACGAATACCGGCAAGTAAGTTACGGTACTCCCCATGATTAAACGGATTCTTCTTACAATGACAGGGTGAACAGAACTGGTAGAAGGTAATAAAACTCAGCAAGTAAGAGAGAATGCAAGATTAGGAGGAGAGGAATACGAAAGCTCAAATTGTATCTCCTTAGAACTTCGATCTCATACCCTTTTATAAGCCACGGATGATCATAACATTGGGCACACATTTAATGACAATTAACTCGTCCATTAATGCACCTTAATACAATGAAATGGGTGGTTACATAATCATTAACACATTTAATGATAATTAAAAGACTTCGGTTACAGATATGAATTAATTAGACGAATATTTTTTATAAAGAGTGCACAGTACCGCAATTAACCTATGTACAAATGGTAAGGAAAATCATCAGATTTATCTCTAGTGGCCCTTTCTCGTATGTTAACATACTCCTCCTTTTAATCAATTTACTAATCCAAGATCATATTCACTTGGATCCCCATAATCCCAAGTCATGTGAGACTCTTCCTTTGACACACCGACACAATATCTACAACAAGAAAACGTTCAAAGTGTAAAAGTACTAAAAAGAGTTGCAAAAGTACCGTCATCCTATGAAATGATTTTGCTGATTAACTCTGAAAAAAGTTGCAAAAATCCCTAATCCGTGACACAAGCCTACAGTAGTAACTGTTGATTGTGAATATCATAAATATTGAAATTTATTTGACCTATACTGCAAATGTGAAAAAAAAAACCCTTGTACACAACATTTTATTTTGTCATATATTAAGTCATATAAGCAAACTTCGATTTAGAATTCATCTTGAAGTTATCTTAATTAACTTTCTATTTTCTTTTCTCTAGTTTGAACCCACTTCCCTCTATCTTCAACCATCAAGTTTGTAAATTTGAACACAAGTATTTTCACATCTACATTTCAGGCCAAATAAAAAATACTATCGATATTTTTTTTACATTCACAATCGATGCTTACTACTGTATATTTCTATCACAAATCGGGGATTTTCGCACATTTTTATCAGATGATGAATAAAATGCATCAAAGCGTGATGCTATGGATGTTAGGGGAGAGCTTACTAGTAATTATCTGATTGGCAGCCAAAATTATGTGATGGAATGAGAAGTGGGACTGAATCATGTGCTTAATATCAACTTCTATGTAATATGATATATTATAACTTCATAATGAATTTCTTTATCACATATTACCAATATAAGTCATTATATTTTTTAATCTTCAAATCCGAGCTATCGTCACCATTTCTCTTTCATTCCCTTGCACTAGTCAAATAGTCAAGCGTAAATATTTTTGTATGTGCACACGCATATATATATATATATTCATTATTGATAATGACCAAAAACAACTAGTGGCTGGGTCCAAATTTTAGGTCTCACACACAGCGAAATATATGGCCTATAATATCTCAAGAAAAGATGAGACTCTTCAGTATACCCTGAACTACACAAACATTAGTTGAGTGAATACTATATGTCTTATCGTACAAATATGTATTATCAAATTAGAGAGTAATGAGATGGTTGTTGGAATAGTGGATTATAGACGTGGCCTACTAAAGTAGATTATTTTGGTCGTGTAGTAATCTTCATCCTTATCCTTTTTTTTAATTCCATCTGTGTCCACTCAGTTAATTAATTAAAAGTCTTCGAATTAACGAAACAGAAAATATTCCACGTGCTTCGAAAAGTAGATAGCTATACAGATTAATGAATCAAAGAGTGATAATGCATCCACACACAACTGCTTTTGGTCTTCCACTGTCAAAAGTTCAGAGAATTAATAATGAAACTTTAGTTTATTTAATTAATTTCTTCTTTCCAACATGCCCCTAGCTCTCAATTGTAAACCGTCCCAAAGCTTGGGACAACTGATAACAAGAAAAAGGAAAAATTAAGCTGAAATTATTTGTTGTTATGGTTAAAGCCAGCCTATATGTTTTATACCATCAAAACATTAAAAATTACTGTCATTTATTCTGCAATTCAACAAGGGAAAATGGTATGTGAGGACTCTTCGAAAGAGATCTTAATGAAGGATATATCATAGTTATTGGTTAGACTTTAGGTCAAGATCTTAATTTTATTAAAAGAAATAATTACGGCTGCCATAGGAAAAATTGAAAAAAAAAAATCAGGGTATTTGATAATGCGTTGTCTAAACTAATGCACCAGTAAGATAGACCGAGTACAATATAACCCGACCTCAGGTTTCTATTGGACCTGACTGAACCGACACATATTGCCATACTCAATTCATCCATGAAAACATACCAAACTTCAGGTTTGGGTGTTGTGCTCTGGTCTAATCCAATATGTCCGTATCACTGAATATGGTTTAAAAAATTGCATCTCTCTCAAATTTATTATTTTAACTAATATTAATCGTCAATTATTCTACATGATCTGGATAGTTAGTGCTTATAAAAGTTAGCGAGGAGTGATGTTTATGGCCTTAAATTAAGATTCTATAAATATGATATCTGTATGTAGTAAAAATGTAAAGAAATATACAAAGCACATTATTACTATGGTTTAAACAAGGACATAATGAGAATTACTATGACAAATGTTATTTTTTAATATTCCAGAGATTTAGGTTATTCTTTAGAATTCCAAAGAGTTAATGTAAACTAGATATTATATATTAACAACTGTTGCAGCATGTCTTAATAACTAATGTTAACTTCCACAAAAAAATTGTTACGTTAATTGACAACTAAACTAGATATATTAACAACTGTTGCGGCATCTATTAACAACTAATGTCATTGGTTCCATTTTCTTTCCAATGAAACCAGGTCAAATTGGTAATTATACATTTATATTTAATCATAGTCATGGGACTTGATTTATTTGATTATTTCATGGGACCTTACCGTGATAATTTCTCTTATTTTGGGGCTTCCTGTTTTTCCCTCCTATAGTTTTAGTGTGGTTGAGCATTATTCTATTTTTATGGTGAATATACTACATAATAAATTTAATTTTTTTTAAAAAAAATGAACCAGACATAAAGTATTAAGTTATAAAACAATCATTCATGACATTTGTGATAAATTAAGCATTCCCTTTTAAGATAAAATAATATCTGCATAATCTGCAAAAAGGATCAACGAACTTACCTGGTAATAGATTGGAAGAGAAAATTCCTCTAAGATGTCTCTTTTTAATGGTTTTTTTTTTTGGTAATGCCTAACATTCTAAATAGTTTTTTTTTCTTTTTTATCGTTAAGCTTTACATAAAAATGAAAAATAATGTTTGAGAAGTTGAGATAATCGTAATCATAGGGTAACAGAGAGTATTAGATTGTGTTCCATTAGATTACCCAAACGCTGCTAGTATTAGCCATAATAGTTAGATTAGCCCACTTTGATAGCTCTACATGAGATATAGCAAAGCTCGAAATAAGCAAATGTCAAATTCAATCCAACGTGAAAAGGAGTAAAAGATATTTGAGATTTTAACTAAATTAATAAAAAAAACCAATGGAATTAGTTCAGAATCCGTTTAATTTATCTATTCTTCTTCTGAGACAGAAAAAATAAAGGGAAACAAAACACGAACATATAAAAATATAAATGATAATAAAATAATAAGCCAGAAGGGGAGAGCACGTGGTGAGGAAATGTATAATGCTCCAACAATATTACTTTTGCATACTTAAAACATAAGAGCAGACAATGGAATTAATTAATTATTTAATGAAAGCAATTCAAGGGCTCGAGGAAAGTCACGCGTAGAATATTTTAATTTCATTTATAAAAGTAAATTATAAATTCCACAAATAAGAAAATATTCGAGCAGAAATTCCAGCAACATCCATGCAATGACCATTGCACAAGTGTAACCAAAATTCAAAAATGCAAAATGTAACCACAAATACATAGGCGTTGAACCAAATAAAACCGGCCACTAAATCGAATAGAGGAGAAGAGATAAAATTAACGATTAACGTTTGTTGTTAGTCTATATAATTAAAAAAGAAACTTAATTCTTAAAAAGTCCTTATGCAGCTAACTGTCATTAGGCTATTGTGTGGACCAGTTTGTAGTCATCTACATATTTTAGTGGTCCTCAAACGTCATTCTCCCTATTTCTTTTTTAAGGCAACTTTAGTATATAAAGTTCTTCAGTGTTATCAATTAGTTTATTGCCAATTACACATCATCCTGCAGCTCTCAGTTATTAAGTTGATCTTAGCCAAAAGGATTCTACATGTACTACATATGTATACTTCCCAAATGGAAGAAACTACAACATATTACACATTCATTGAAGTCAGAAAGATATACAAAGATACAACATCATGGCCTTTATTATTATCTTCTAGAAAAGCATATGCTTGCTTGGCCGGATCAAAAACCTTAAATAGTGTGTGGAGTAAATAAAATCATAAAAAAATTCAAACTGAAGAAATAGAAATATGACTTTGGGTGGAAACGAAAGCAAAGAAATGAAGCTAGGACACTTTAGACCATGATCATATGTTACGAAGAACGCACTGCTGAAAGCTATCATCATGCTTGTTATAGACACAAAGAGAGTTACCAATCCGATAGTGAGAGTGATTGTTGAAATAATATACATGAGAGAAGAATAGATCAAAATTCTTGTGGAGGATTGCCATCATTATATACCGTGTTGAATTCACTTTGTCCCATACTTCGTTAATTAGAAAATTATTGCTCCAAAGGTGTAATTCCATGAGTGCCTTCAAATTGAGTCCTCTTGGAAAAGGGAAGGCTTATATATAGCAAGAGTTATTCATGGCTTATCAACCTCAAAAGTCTTTAGTCTTCCATTATCAAAATTAAAATTACAGAATTATTCATTCAACAGTTTGTCCATTCGTATATGCTCCATCCTCCAAGCTTTCATTCAAAAGCTGTCCCCACGTCTGTGACAACATGCGTATGATGTTTAACACTTAAAGGAAAAGACGAAAAGCAAAAGCAACAAAATTTACTTGTGGTTAAAGCGATTCACTCAATGTCCACTGTGTTTTACTTCTCAATCATTGATGGGCGCCTGAAGTAATTTTTTTGGGTGTGTGAAAAAGTATTCTTTGATGTAATTTTGCAGTCATCAACTGAAAATGTTAGACGCATCAAAAAATTAATTTAGGATGGTAGACACACTTGGAAAAACATATTTTAGGACACTGGATGTAAAAAGAATACTTTATACGTTTGGATGCACATTAACCTGTTATTGGAACACAGTCATTTGATTTAATGCCATTGAATATTTGATGCAGAACGAATTGTAACTTCTTGTTACTTGTACCGTTGTACGTTGGTAATGTGCCAAGGATCTAAGTGTCAATAAAAATATCAAATCATTCGTTTAGAAAGTCTACAAGAACAATTATACATATTGCCAAATCTAGTTAAGGCCTTTCACCAAAAAAAAATCTAGTTAAGGCCAATATATATTAAAAGTTGAAGTATGGCCAACAAAATTACAATAGCCTCTATTTCCTAGTAAAGCATATGCTTGCTTGGCTTGAACAGAGATCTTAAATAATAAGTGGAGTAAATGATGTCACGAAAAAGTTGAAACTGCAAAAATAAAAATATGACTATTGGTAAAAATGAAAGCGCAGCAATGAAGCTAGGAGCCCACTTTAACTTTAAGCCGTGGTCATATGTAACGAAGAAAGCACAACTAAATGCTACCATCATGCTTGTTATAGTTAGAATTACTGATGTGATTACATTGGTAATCTGTCTTATTGTATAGTCTGTTGCTGTTTAGGATTAGCATTGGTTGTAATTGGATATCTGGAATATTCTTTACATTTGTACAGATGGCATGATTTTATTTGTACAGTACAATTATGGTTATCAATAAAGAGGGGTGCATCGAATGGCACTGTGCATTGTGAGCCCCATTACACAATTTCGTTTGCTTTCT
>JANTPZ010002918.1:0-21417 GCA_025593235.1 Vachellia pachyceras
ATGTAACAAATTACAAGGACATTATAGCAAAAGAACATTATTATGTACAAGATTACTACTTTGCACTTTTTCTTTATTTTAGATGGGACATAGCTTGTGATTATAAAGATAGAAATTGGCATAAAGGATGATAAATAGGGATCCCACATGTATAATGTTAGTTCATAATAATGAGCAGCCATAAGAGAGATGGCATTCACCTTCAGAAATCTTGTGAACAATATGCATTTTTATGATTCTTTTATTATCTTTCTTTTGCGGCCACTTTTCCATGACCAAGCAAAGTGGGTCTCCATCCATCTCCCTGCCCTTTTAAACTTTTTAAACTCGCACCATAAAAAAAAATCACAATCCATATATGGTCTCCAGACTCAGCTAGCCTGCCCAAGTTCTAAGTATACTATATTGGGTTTGTTTGGCATTCTGTTTGAAAAAGTTAAAAATCCGTTCAACAGTGTTTTTCTGTAAAATCAGATAATCTCCTCCACATATTTACCCCGACTTACGTAAAAACACTTCTCCATCATGTTTTTAAACGGATTCAATATCACTTGGTTCAATTGATCATATCGGATAAAAGTCCAAAAGTGAACTCTAGACATTGGATGTAACTCTTGAAAGTGCATGATTGGCAATCACGTTGGCGTAAATTGAAACAAAATTTCTTTTAAATATTTATCTCAACTTGTGTAAAATCATTATCTCAACGGATTCTCAAATACATACAAAGTTAAGAGTTTGTTGGAGTGTTAGATAATAAAAAAGACTTTGCATATTGGCTACTGGAGTCTAGAATTTGTGTTCAATGAAAGTCTTAATTTGTAACTCTAAATATTGGATGCTAGAGTCTAGTGGTCCAAATAAAGAAGCCTTAGTAAATTATAGAATTGGGTCGATGAAAGTGATATTATTAAGTAAATAATTTAGGTTGGTCACTGAGCTTTCCTGAATAAGCATGTTTCATTTTTCATTTCTGTTTATCATAAAAGTAACGGAGGGAGGAGAGATATAGATAAGCTTGTCAATTTTAATTATATGTTTATCTATATCTGTGTCTTGAACTTGAATTGCACAATTTATGAGTTTATCTATGCCAAAATTCATCTACTTATCTGACAAATAATAAAAAGGGGGTGATGAGCCGGCCGTTCCATTCAGTGCATGGTTGAGAAATATTTCCCTCAACGATGCATACAAGTTAAGATGAAAAGTATATATGGATCCGTTTGGAAGAACGATAGAGAAGTACTTTTACACAGGCCTAGAAAAATATGTGAAGGAGATTGTCTCGTTTTACAAAAAACACTGTTGAACATACTTTTGGATGATAGTTAAGTGTTTCCAAACAAACACATTGAAATCCGTAAAAAATATCTCGAAATTCATAAATTCTCCTTAGATTTCGTAAGTTCTTCTCAAAATCCGTAAACTCCTTTCTCCCAACAGATTTCTAAACATACACCTAATCGTTTAGGATTGGACTTTGCGACTTTGTGTAATTAGGTTTAATTTCTCTAATTGAACTTTGAATATGTCCACCAACTTTATATGTCTGTTTTTTTTTCAGTTTAAAATATTAAATTGGTGGTAAATGGGAACAGACCTTTCAAGTTGAAGGTGCATGAACTTGGCAAATCTGGAGAGTTAAAGTGAGGAGGGTTGATGTTGGCCCTTGAAAGTGAAAACGAAACTGAGTCAGGTAGTCATAACTCATAACGTGGAGGCCTATCCTTCTTAACCTGCATCTTCTTCTTCTTCTTCTTCATTTATGTCTGCTCTTCTTCTGAACTGCCCTTCTCCAATTGTGTGGCTCTCATGCGACTTCCAAATTTACTTTTTGAAACTTGCTTCGTTTCTTATTTACAAGCGTCTCTCTTTCTTTGTCTTGTGTTACATCAACTTGTGAACGGCCCCTTTATTAATTGTGGTGGGATGATAGGCTTGGTCGTGAAGCTATCAAATGGAATTAAGTTAAATGCAATATAATGGCACTAACTTAGGTCGATCTCTATGCGGAGCTTATATTGAATTACTAAGTAATCTAGAATACATAACAAATTAACCGAAAAGTATGCGAAACATGCATTATCTATCTAATTAGACTAAATGGCTACTATTCCTAATGTTTTTTTCTTTTTATTTTTATAATGGAATGGATAATGGATGAAGTGAATTTCCTTGATGAATGACTTAGTCAATTTTCTTAATTCCAATTAATTAAATTCAATTACACTTAACTAGCTAAGGACTAGTGAAGAAACCTTCCCCTAATCAACACCACTAGAAAAATTTACCTAGCCACCTAGGTTATGTTAGTTCACTAGAGGTGTTTTAAGAGGCTAACTCACATTAGATTCACAAAGGTCCTCTCACTTTCAACTAAATTGAGAGTTTCAAGAACACGAATTATCAACTATAGTGAAAAATAGGTCCACAGCATAATTAACAATTCGTTAAGTGCAAATTCAATGCAAGTATTAATATCCAGATTACACATACTAGTAATAATCCTCAAATATATATATGAATCACACTCCTAGACATCTAGCAACAATAATCAAAATATATAAAGAGTGGATACTAGAAATAGGAACAACCAAACTTCCCTCTTAGCTCAAGAACTTTGAAAAGCTTCATCAAATCATCAAGGAGTGGAATGAATAAGGGATTGGATGAATAAAGGAATCAGGAGGAGAGCTTATGGAATGGGAGCGCCGAGTGTGGTCTGTGCAGGGAGATAAAGTGGCGGCTCAATGGAGAAATAATGGAAGAGAAAATGATGGAGATGGAGGAATGGATGTGTAGAAAAATGGAGTGAGATGGAGGCATCGAATGGTAGGTTGTGAGATGGAATGGAGGGTGCGTCGGCGCCTGGTGTTGGAAGGAATTGGATGGGATAAAATGAAGCTTCCCGCGGCGGCACCCAATGAAGCTCTCTTCCTCGATGTGTAAGCACGATGATTGGCGAAAGAGATTCTCCAGGTGCTGTGGCGGCGTGAAGGATCGTGGAGGGAGTGCGTGAAAATGAATGAGATAGCGGAAGAGTGAAGCCCCCCCTGCGTGTCCGCCGCTTGCGTGCTGTGGATGAATTGGAGATGGAATGAACTGTGTGTGCCGCCGCTTGGAATTGATGAATTGCCTCCACCTTTCTCTTGTGCGTGCGTGGCGGCTGGAATTGAATGAGGGATTATTCTCCATTCAAGCTCCAGGTGGCGTGGTCCCTCATTTTCCTTGGCAAGCAAATGGAATTAATCCATTAATTACTCCTGGGCTGCCGAGTGGATGGGTCTTGTGTGAAAATGATTCCCTCTTAGACTTTCCAGTTCGTGGCCCAAATGGAGAATGATTGTAGGAATTAATGGATAATTCCATGAATGCACAGTGGCGGCTTCTTGGATCCTGGAGGTTGTGGAATTAATTGATGAAAAAATGCTCCAGGTGGCGTTGTGAATTAATTCATATGGTTTTAGGTCCTCATTTTACTGCACATTAAATCCAAATGTGTGTAATATAATATAATTAAAATGAAAGATAATTGAGAAATTTAAAGAGTGGTAAAAGAAATCTCAAATTATCAATTAATTCATAAAATCACTCTTTAACAAAAGTAACATCTAATCAACACATTTAAACCCAACTAAGATATCAAATGATCAATATTAGGTGCACTTATCATATATAAAATAGAGATATATCATGGGATAAGAGGGACTAGGAATCTAGTATAGTTACCAACAGTGAAAGTCTCGAGATAATCCCATAACAAAATTTCTAAACGTGACGGCTTTATTTAATGCAGAGGCATCAAATTTCACCATCAATAATGTGTAATATTACCGTGCTTATTAAAATCGGACCGGCCGGTTCAGACCGAAAATCGGTGAACCGACATTGGTCCGGTCCAATTTGCCGTCTGACCCTGTTTGGGATCAAACCGATCAACTCGGTGGTTTTATCAACCCGACCGGTTGGGTGGGTTGACCCGGTCATCTTTTCTTTTGTTTTTTTTAAAATTTTTACAAAATTTTATTAGGATGAAAATGAAGTTGTTGGATTAGAATGTGATATGAACAATAGAATCTAAGAAGTATGAACCACAACTTGAGGAATTTTAGTTTTCTTCATCAGTGGAAGACATATATACGTTCTAGAAAAAATAGGAGGTGCCAAGATGAATGAAGACAGCACAGTCAATTATATTGTAAGTCAAAAGATAAATTTGTATACGCTCTAAAAGAATACAAGTTGGTATTTTCCCACCTAAGCTTCTTCCATACTATCATTTTGTTGCATGTTGATTGTTTTTGTCCCATTTGTAGAATACATGGAGAAGAACATTTTGGTGTTTGACGGGGAAAAATAAAATGTGAGAAGGAAAAACTAAATGTCTCCTTACCATATATATATTTTGATATTTTGTTAAGATGAATATTTTGAAACTGTAAATAATGTTGGATAATAGATATTTATAAGTATATTATTGATTTGGTAATTGTTATTTTGTTAATAATGGAATTTACTACTTATTTTTTGAAAATTTCAATTTTAGATAGTTTGATGTGTCATTTGATCATATTTATTTTTTTATTCCTCACCGGTCTGACCCACTAACCCTTAACCCACAACCTTATCTGAGTCAGTTACCGGTCCGGATTTAATAACCTTGAATATTATACAGCTGAAAGCTTTCATTACGTTTTGATTCTGCTCACTAATGACTACATTCCCCTGTATTTACTCTCTCCTGCCAACCTCAAATGCAAATTCAATCATTTTTAAGTTTGTTTGGATTTTCTAGATAAAATTTATTGAAATATTTTTAAAATGAATAAATATGATTGTTCAAAAAAAAAAGAAATATATTTTTAAAAGTTATGTCACTGTAAGTTAATGAGTTTATTTGAAGAGTTGTGTATGGAGTTATAATTCTAAAGTTATGTATCCCTACATACCATAATGATATAACTCTTCATATAAAAGTCATTATGGTTGTGACTTTTAAATGAAATGTCATTGATTATCTCCATACTTTATAAATACCGTTGTCATCTTTCTATTTGGATATACAATTTTTCACATAACAAGATCAAATTCATTGTCTTTCTTTTTTAGTGCACATATAGATAAAACCAAATTATCACTTTGTAAAAATCTTTGTTGCTTTGGTTTGAGTATTGGTAGTGCAATCCATATTCAAGGGTCTCTATTGTATCCTGCAGAAAATTTGTTGACTAACCTAACTTGCATCCTGTAATATAGGAATAGGTGGGGACGAATTAAACCTAAAGGAAAGTGTTGTCCACGTCTTGAAGACATTATGCACAATTTTCTTTTCCATTTTCTTCATTTCTTTTTCTTTACTCTTTAGAGAACCATTCTTACCAAAAGCACCAACAGTCTATAAAATTCCTCTTTCTTGATTATTTATAAATTGTAAAATCACGCTTGAAAAATTATATTAAAGTCTTAAAATATCAATCCAAACAAGCACGACATTTTATATACTTATGTATTTGAAAAAAGAAAGAGAAAGAAAATATGGTGTCTGTTTGGCTCAGTGTTTATAGGGTTCAAACGTACGCTCAACAGTGTTCGTCCACACAACGAGATAATCTTCTTCATATATTTATCTCGATTTATATAAGAGTACTTTTCTATCTTATTCTCAAATCCACCCATGATTTATATTTGCGTGTGTACTGTGCACTGTCTGGTCCATATTCCATTTTTTAGTCTTTTTCCAAGCATTTATTTTGCAAATATAAAAGTATTCAGAATGCGTGCTAATTACTGCAGCTACATTGGCTTCTGTGCAGTCATCCGTTGATTTTTTTGAGAAATTTACTATTTGATCCCACGTAGTGAAGATGCAAATGGTCCCAAATTTTAAAATATTTAAAAAATGGTCCCATTGACAACACGCAATGCAGCGCATGGTGTTGTCACGTGACAACACCATGTGCTGTATTGACACCATCTTTGGGACCATTTTTTAAATATTTTAAAATTTGGGACCATTTGATAAATAAGTCCCTTATGTGGGACTAAACAGTAAATTTCCCATTTTTTTTTGGCGGAGGAAACTGAAAAAAAGGTTGGAACTTGTTTTTGGTGTACTTTAAAAAGTAACAAGGAATCAATGGACACTTAATAGAGTTGATAAGGGCTACTACCAACATTCCTCAGGGTGAGGATTCGAATCCTGGGGAGTGATAGACGCGATAATTAACGTAACCTCAAAGAGGTTGTCCCATCGGTACCTCGCTACCACCGTAAGGTCTTTTCGCGAGGGTCTGGATTAGTTTGAGGCGGACAATAAACCCAGGATTCCGGATGGTTTATATATAAAAAAAAAGTAACCATGGTAGTCTTCTTCCTTCGGAACCTCGGCGCACACATTCATTGTATTTGGACGAATATTTTTGGGATTTAGCCCGTCCGTCTGTTTTCCACTTTTACTTTGGCTACAGATTCCCTCGTTTCCGTTCTAATCTTGCCTGGATATGTCAGCTTCTGCTTTTAGCCCCTTTTCAAGAGCGAGATACTTCACACACACATATATATATGTTTATATAGTTCCTCAAAATATTAAGTACCTATGCATATTGGAAATGAAGTCTATGTAATAGGAATTAAGGTAGGAAGTAAAAAATTGTGTTGTTTGGTTTGTGAGAACTCACTTTTATAGAAGTGAAAATAAGTTTCTCAGAAGTGGTATGAGTTCTCAAGTATACCCTATGGAACTGATATGAGTTTCATAGAAGTGAAAATATATGATTATTATACCCTCATGAATTTTATTAGTTGACAACGTTGCCCTTCTGCATCTCTCCACTCATCGGCTTAGACGGCGACGGTGACGGCGACGCGATGACATCGATGTCATACATCGTCAACGGCGATGGCAACTCTCTCTTCTTGTTCACCCTCTCCCTCTTTGATTTGGGTCAATCTACGAGGAAGGCACGGATTGTTCTATCTGCTTGGAAGCTTATTCTCTGTCGTTGGTTTCGTTGATGCTTGACAGTGATGCTTTTTCTCCGTTGACGACTTCGTTGGATGGAGTTTAGCATCTTCTCCGTCGATGGCTTGGTTGAAGGCTTCAGATCCGAGAGCGTGGCTTCTCCATTGATGGCTCCTCATCTTTTTTGTCGAAGATTAATTTTTTTTCTAGAAGGATATTTTAATCTTTTCACATTATAAATATAAATATTTAATTAAAATAATACCTTACTTCTTCCATCATACCAAACATACTTTTTATCTCAATTCCACCTATAATTCCGTCAAAATCAGTTCGCCTACTAAACGGGGCACTAGTGTTTTCTTACCGCAGACCGAAAAGTTAAACGTAAAAACTCAAAATCACAACACCAGTAATAGTTAAGCAAACTTGCAAGTCTAATTCACATGGGTGTTTCAATCGGCCTTCTCAGAGATATAAAAGCTCTATAGCAGCCAGAGCAGTAGTAACACACTCTCGAACAGTATTTACAAGCTGTAGTAAATAATTTACAAAAAGGCTCAACAGCTATCCCACTTTTTCAAAATCTACAGTGGGATAATCAGTTATATATGCACTGCAAGAAGGACAAAAGAAAAGAAAACAGAGCCATTTCATCCCCTAAATTTACCCCTTAACCAAAATTCATCAAAGGCATGTATATTTTAATTAGAGCCAATAGTGGTTTTCCTCCATTTTGCCAGCCGTGACAAGAAAATTAGCACTTCCGACGGGTCTCGCAGAGAGTACAGAGCTTTTGTGTCCTTTGGAATTGAAGATACTATGATTGGATAGCCTTGTCCTCTCTTCTGTATCACCTACACATTGTTCACATTTATAAATAATCACATTTAATCACTTGTATTAGAGTATATATAGTATATGATGATCATGACGTGAGACACCAGCTCAAATTCAAACCTTAAAAGCATCTTCATCGGTTCGGTCATCACCGATGTACACTGGAAGGATGTTGCTGGAACTGCTTAACCCTAGTGTGTCCAGAAAATATTCCAGGGCGTGACCTTTGTTCCATTCTATGGATGGCCTTATCTCCAAAACCTATATACGTATCATGAATTAAATATTTTGATCGATCCCTAACCACTCAAAAGTAATGAGATTTGATACAGTGGGCCCCACACACACACACATCTGTGTACGTAGGGCATGTTATTCTAGTACCTTTTTACCCTCAGTTAAGCAAAAGTCTGTTTGTTTTTCAAGCACAGATTTCACCTTCTCTTCCAATTTAACATAGTCCTGAATACAGAAAATTATATAGATAGCTTTAATTCTCATGCTTGCTTGATATGTTCAGAGAAAGATGATGAGTAGTAATTAAGAACGAAGAAGGTTACCTTTTCTTGAACTTGCCTGAAGTGTACAGAAATGCAGAACCCATTGTCCTCTATACTTGCACCTTGTATGCCTTTTATTTCATTCTCTAGTACTTCCAATATCTGTTTTGCACAAGATTTGTCAAACACCCAATTTATTTAGTCAACTGTCCAGGATGGAATTATTCAAACCAAATCAAACAAATATAAAGCAGAGCAGAATACAAGATTTAAGCCACTTGAATCTATCTGACCTCCCGAATTGCAGGCAAAAATTTCTTCGCGGGTTGAAAGGGAACTCCATTGTCCTATAATTATAAAAAGGACAAAGATTTACGTTAATGAGTCAATCACAGGGACAAGCAGAGGCTGAATTCATGTGTACATAATATTATCTCCAATTGATCACAGGTTGGAGAACCAAACAAACAAAAAAAAGAACAAAAGAAATCAGATGGAGACAATGATCAAGTGACTCACCTTCGTGGTGTCGAGAGCCATGTTACAATGGTGGCTATCAGGAGATCGAGCAGGCACTGATGGTGCCATTATATCCATCCCATGACTTCCAGCATAATACACATTATGTAACTTCACAAATTCTTTAACCTAAATATCAAAAAGATGGAGAGAATAAGAATAAACAAAAACATATAATAATCATGAACATCTAATTAATTATTAAGCCTGCCCTGTACTTACCTTGTCCCTGCTTCTTCCACTAATTATTGCAGTTGGGAAATTTTTAGCAACTTCACACACTGCTGCACGCATCTGGCATTAAGATTGATCACCACAGTTGAAGAAAAGTCTCACAGAAAAGAGTATTGCCAAACAGAATAATAAGAAGGAAAAAAATGTGTACCTCATCAGACATAAAAGCACGATCAGGGTCATTTACAATGGGTGATAAAGTACCATCATAGTCTAAAAACACCACCATGTCCTTCCCACTTGCTGCTTTCATCAATCTATCAAATAAACGCAACGCCGAAGGATGCCTCGCCTGTTCATTAAGTCAAATTCCTATGAATCTCATTACCAACTTCTACAGTTTTCATGAATTTATCGGTGTGTTCGTACACTTTTGTGATTAAATTTCTTAGAAAGAAAAAAGAAAACAAAGGCCATTGTTGGGTTCAAACGTACGTACTATCCATGAATCATAGGAGGGAATGGGTTTGGTAACAGGTTGCACTTTGGGTTTACTTGAATGGGGTGTTTGGAATCCCATTGCCTCTTGCAGCTTGCTTAGCCTCTTCTTGATAATCTAATGTGTGGGAAAAAAAACTGGAATTAAAGATTATAATCCTGTTTAGTTAAGAATCTCGCTCCTAGAAATAAGGAGAAGGGGCCTGTTTGTATGATTACCTTGAAAGTGACGATGAGAAGAAACATGTATTTCATATTGATTCTATAATTCTCCGGTACGTACGAATTCTTTCCAACGCTGACTACCTGCAAACTGGAAAGTAATGGATTCGAATTCTTAGACTGAACAGGAATTTAATCTAATCCTTAACATACATAATGTAACGAAAGAACGTATAAATACTGTGTGCATGAAGAAGGGACCTGAGGCGGAATTTCCTTGCCCTTAAGATATGGGCCAATATGGGTTACTATTCGATGGGCTTAAAGCCCAATACTAAGAAACAACATTATTGGCCCAAGCAATAACAAGCGATCTTTTAGGTCCAACTTGAGGGGACCAAGATGTGGGCCCCATAATCTGAGTCGGTCGGTGAGGTTGACTGACGACTATTTCAGTGTTTCAAAACCTTTTCATCCTTCAACTAAAATATTTTTTTTGGTTTATACCAAAAAAAAAACTTTTGAAAAACAAATGAAGACCTTTTCAATCGTCAAACCTCTGAAGTCCTATTTAATATCCGGGGGATGCGGTGACTGCTTTGAGTCGGCGAACAATAAACAATGGCAATTCCCCTCCCCCTCCCCCTGTTTTGCTGATTCATTGCAATTTTTAAAGCGCAATATTATATTTTTTTGGTTAATTTTGGCGATAGAAGAAGAATATATTAGGCTTACTTGCAAATGCGTAGTTTGCATCAATTTTTTTAATTCAAGCAAAGAAAAGAAAATTTCTAATCAAATAACAGTCCGCCATGTGACATTCAGTTAATTGCCCACCAAACACAATAATTTTTGTTTTTATATGCTTCAAGAATCAAGATGCTCTTGGATGGAAATCTCTCGAACTGAGAAAATCTACCCGTTCTGCAATTTCAAATCCCACCAACAACAACAAGTGGAATTTAAAATATCATCCATAAAATAATAGAAAGTCTTTTTCTGATCTAGCGAACAAATGAAAAAGGAAAAGAAAGAATATATATGTGTATATATCAATCAAAATCAAGTACTGTGATCAGTTCAATATTTAAAGTCGGTATATAATACAAATCTATCAAGAAGTTAAAATATAGTGGAAATCATTTTCGTCCAACAAGTTCAAAGAATAAATCTGACATACCCACTTATTATAAAATGAGGCAGAGGGTAAGCCATGAGGTTACAGATGTTGTTTCCGTGGGCCAAATGATAAACGAAGACGAAGGTCACTTTCTAGGAGGGCGGATTTTTCTTTTGTTTGATTTGAACAAAAAAGCAAGTACAAGTGTAAACGATAAGAAAAGATAAAAACTAAAGAGCAAACACCCATAATTGAAACAACAGTAGAAATGACGAATTGTCCATATATAAATATATAGATTATGTAGTAATTTCACCAAATATATATATGTGTAGTATTAAAAGGCTAGATTTGAATGATACTGGCGTCCTAAAGTAAGGTATTAGTCGATTCTGAGTCGGATGAGAGTGACACAAGCTTAAAAAGCCACTAGTTTAAGGCTACATCAAAGGGCCATTTATCTTTTTGGCCCCACTCAACGGCCCCCCTGGCTACTCTTTCCCTAACCAAACTTCCCACCTCGCAACTGATTCAGTTTATTTTCTTTTTGACTAATCCATAATTTGCAATCCAGTATCAGACCCTACATTATCAATTAGAGTTTGATATGGCTTTTAATTTATGTCAGGGTTTCAAGAGAGCAACAGTAACAAAAACATCAATAAACGAACTAGCTTTAATTAAGAAAACGACCTTCCATGGTATATATAATTGTGTGTTTAAGGAAACACACACACACACACACACGCACATAAAATTCCAGGCCTGCAGGACCATCATCCTGGCAGGAGCAGAGTGCTTGACCGACCTGAACAAAATTCCAAAACGGTGAACAGGAAATTGTGTGGCTCTGCTTTATGGACAATTATTACATAGCCACAGTTAAGATGGCCTTGTCCACAAGTATAACCAAATGATGGTCCTGCATGTAATAATTGTCCACAATTGTGTGACTCGGCTAGATTAGAATTGCACCTTTGCCCTTTATTATACAACAGAATACGAAAGCAAATGCTGCGAAGCGAGGCTAGCTAGCGCGCTAATACAGCATGTGTGTGTGATGTCTTTCAAGTGCATCATGTTAACAAGAGGAAACAGGTTCTGGAGTAAAAAAACAAATGTTTCCTTTAGAACAACGAATATGACAGGCAGGGAGTCTAAAAATGATTTCCGTAGAAACAATACTAGGTTTTACCTGCCATTCAATAAACAAATCTTTAGCCTTAGTTAGACAAAAAAAACACTAAAATACATACAGAAGAATGCAACTGAAATTGAATTGCCGCATGAAAAGAAAAATAATATGAATTGAAAGATTTCCATCAGGTAACAACAATGACCTTCACAATTAAAAATATTTATTTATATAGTTGAAACTTGAACCAAACCATGAATGATTCCCAACAACACGTGTGTGTGCAAGTAAGTGTAGCCATATATATGTGATTATTTTTGGATACGGGAGTGCCCACGGACTCTTCCATGTTCTTGTTTCTTAATATCTTTTCTAAACCCACAGACTCCAGAATTCAGAGAACATACTCAAGGAAAACTAGGCTGGAAGCCTGGTTTGGTTGGTGAACTTCTTAGAAAGAACAGACCGTACGCTTGTGAGCAGGTTTTTTTTTTTAAAGAATGGAATAGAAAGGTCACAAGCAAACAAAGCGAAAAAGAAGAAGCAGACAAATGCCACGCACCAAGATTACACGTGTAACATATGAAACCAGAAATTTACTTGTACTTTTTTATCAGTTTGGGGCAAAAAAGCTAAAGCCTAGGATATGACAGGAACAAAAGGACTTGACTTTTGAAACCGAAAGTGTGAGCACAAGAAACTAACAACAATATGAAGAAAAACAGAGAGAGTAACCTCCTAAATATTAGTTTAATAATAATAATCAGAGAAGACAAAGATATTTCACGTGTCACTTAAGTAAATGGTTAGCACAAAAAGCTTAAGCATTCAGGAGTTCTGAGGATGACACGTCTCTGAGTAGGTTGGACGACCAGGAAAATTCCTCACTAAGCTAATACCCCACTTGCGACTGGCGCTACTGGCTATCCAAGACGGAAGAAGGTTAAAGTAAAAGTATACATTAGAGAAACTGCTTGGAATATGATTGAACTTCTGTCCAAGAAGAATATTATAACCAGCTGAAGCTAGTATTCTGGGAGATGTGTATATTAATTGTATAACATGGTCAAATATTATAATCATGTTGGAACTAGTCCAAGCAAATCAAATGTAATTAATTAATGGAAAGGGCCCAAGCCCCAATGCATGTCTTAGACACATACCAAGTGGATCTGAGAGATCTTCTAGGTCGTGAAGCTTACCCAGTCGTCACCTAGCGATTATAATTATAATTATAATAATGAACAAGTATTATTGAACGGAAACAATGGACTAGCGTAGAAAGTTTACGTACAAGGACAAGCCGCTTAGCTAGGGTTGAAACGCCAAAGGTTACGTATCGCTGATTAGAGTCAATACTTTATTCAAACAATAAACTAATGTTGCCCTGGTAAAAAAATTGTGAAGGAGAACAGACCTACGTGATACATACATAAATGAATCAATCCTGGTACTCTGGTAGTATTATATTAACTAAGAAGACATAGAATAGAGTTTTTTTATTACCCCAAAAAAAATAGAGAGATTTTTTTTTTCTGCTAGTTAGGCAACCGCCAAGTTCTCTGTTCAGCCCTCAGATGCTGCACAGTTCTCCAGAATCAAAAAGAAATCTATCTTAATATTTAATAGCCATTACTATCTCTGCCAGACAGACAATCCATTAATCAATTTTCACCCCACAGGCTATTTCAATTTTAATGACTAGACTCTTCTAATAAGATCAAGATGCGGCACTGGAAATATATGAAGGGAAGCTCACAGCACATTCCCTAAAGCAGGAAAAGAAAGAAAGAATCCTTTTTTAAAAATAAATTAAAAGAATAACCGATATGGGACATGGTAGTAGTTATTGTGGAGCGTGTGAGGAGTTGACACGAGGAAGCGAAGTGCATGCAACAGAGGCTATCACGAAACAAGTGGCATGGGAACAAGCTCCTATCACAAATAACTCCTACTAGTACCTCCTAACTGTCTCCTAGGTAAATGTCCTTTCATTCAAGGCTCACTGTGCCCTTAGCTAGGGCCCTCTTGCTCGATCGTTTTGACCGAATACAAGCATATTGACTACACGTGGCACCTTTGCCGTACGCCGATGAACGCAGCGGTCGTAGGGAGGGGTTAGATCTTCCAAACAGCACCTCTGGAGCAATGTCGGGGAGTGGACCAGCAAGGCCCAGTCAAACCGTGGGGCCCATGTTGACACGTGTACGGCCCAAATCTCGACACTTGCAGGGTCCCGCACAACCAATTTGACGCCGAAGGTGAAAAAGACCTGCATAACCCGAGAAAGACACGCACACGAGGGCGACATGGCGTATAACAGCGCGTGACAACAACACTCCCTCGCTGCCGAAAGCTGGAGGGAGTGAGGGAAGCACGCGCCAGGAGTAGCGCGTGTAAAAGCGGTGGTGGGGGTGGAGTGGAGGTTGTTTAGGGAGGGGAGAGAGAGAAGGGGGAAAAACGAATTCCAACCGCTTTTGTGGACAGCCGTGCAGGCACCAACAATTTCCTGCCAATATCGAAACGAATTGGGACCTAAAATGGGAAAAATAAGAGAAGAGGGAATAAAATAAAGAAAAGGGAATGGTTAGAGTGAATAGTGAGAAACGTGAGTGAAAGGGAATCACAGCAAAATGATAGAAAGAATGCGCGCAGAGGCATGGACTGAGAAACAGAAATTGCAGAGAACACACACGTATGTATATATATATATATTTATTCACACACCGATCGACAGATTAAAACAAGAAATGATGAGAAAAATGAGGGAAGCGAAGGAGGAATGAGCCAAGCAAGGTTAAACAGAATAATCAGGAGAATGCAAAATGACAGAATAATGGAAGGCGATGAATGGGGAAGCCTTCAGAAGAGCATATATAAATAGATATAAAAAGAAGAGAGAAGAGAAGGGGAAGCTTACCTAAGATCGGAGAGAGACGCAGAGGAAGGGGATTTAAGTGAAGGGAGATAGGCGAGTATTTATAGGAGGAGGAGGGGTGACAAGTGCTGGGGTGGGCCCATCCTGTGATTCTATTAACCGCTGTTGCTATTTTTGAACTTTCATTCCTTTTCTCTCTCTTATTATTATTATTATTATTATTATTATTATTATTATTAACAACAACGGATTCATTTGGGACGGTAAATTTTTACAAAATAAATATATATGAAGAAATTATCTTATTTTATAAAAAAATATGATATAAATTCCCTATAAATTTAGGTAAAACGGAGTCCATAATAATAATTGCAGTATTTATTTGAATGAGTACTTTTGGAATGTCTTCTATTATACAAATATTTGTTTCAATTTAGTGCACATTTTTTTAATAACGTAAACAGGACCTTCAAAATTACAAATCATTTTTGCGAACGTTTCTAATCTATGTACATGCATCCAACTATATATATATATCATTGTTGCTCCTATAGTATATAGTTTACTTTGATTAAATTCTTGTCTTCATCCATTTACTTTTAAATTTTGCTGGAATTTTTTTTATTTTTCTAAATACCTTTTCCTATATATATATATATATAAAGTTTAACTATTAATTGCCAAGGGATTGTATTACTTTACACGGAAACAAATTTTTGGATCAAGTCCAACGACATATTGTTATGTGCTCTGTTTGTAGGACATTAATATAAAGCTTCCATTGATTGTTCATATATACAAATGAGGCCATTGCTATACTGTAAGTAATATATATGTCTTTCTTAGCTGTTCAAATCATCTGTACCGATGTGTTAAAAATAATATATATTTATTAAAAATTATGAATTATAAAATTTAAAGTTAAACTGCACACATCTTATTGCAATAATGAGCCCCATTATATATAAATGATGTGATTCAATTTATGAGAATAAGTTATCAATTTATGACATGATTAATTAATTTTGCAATGATTCAATAGAGATTATGTATACATAGAAGTTGACGCATAGAGATTTATTTTTGGTCATATTTCACTATCAAATTAAATTATTTTCCCTCATTTGATGATATGAACTAATTGCTATAATATTAGGTATAAAGTCTTAAATACCGTTAATCAATTTGTTGGCCAAAAAAAAATGTTAATCTCTCTGGTTTATAATATTAGGTATAAACCAGTAATCATGCAAAGTTGCACAGTGCAGTCGATTAATTATTCTATTCCAACATCAATATGTATTGCATTACAAACTCAGTAGTGGTAGTAGTAGTGTAACGCATAATGAAACTTCAAAAGGAATACATTCATTTTATTAATTATCATTCTCACGTGGCTGATCATGCAAATTTTTTAAGGGTTAAAGGATAAATTTACCCTCAAAACATCCAACGAGTTACATCTAGTGTTTAGAAGTTTTTCAGGGATAATATTACCTTGAAAGTGACAAAAACAATGCAATATCACCATAGGAGTCAACAGCATTGCAAACAACGCAATCTCCTTTCACTCCTCTTCAGCTCTACATATATGCCAGCAATGTCTAGCTCAACACCTCCTCCACCTTTCATATCATCTCTCCCTCTGCATCATGTTCTCGTCATATAGGGTGTGTTACGTTTGATAATTCCGTTAAGAGAAATGAGTTTACAGTTTTTAAGGTATTTTACGGATTTCAAAATGGTTTTTTACAGATTTCGAGATAGTTTTGTCCTGAGTTGCGTATACCGTTGAAGAAACGGTGTTCCCAAACAAGCACATAGTCTATCCACATAGCCAAATAACTTGTTAATCATCTCTATTGCTCTCAAACCCATTTCATCATCGTGCCAATGAAAAAAACCATAACCTCAACTCTGAAATTTTTTTCCCCAAATGCATAGTATACCTAGAAACATATATGAAAAAAGTTCCATTGATTCACACCAAAAATGCACCTACCTCTTGATAATTCCTGCAACCATAAAACATCCTCCTTGGCGTAATGTGGTTCACGAAGTGTAGAGAGGAGCAACGTCCCCACAGTTACATAGCCTCGTCGGACCTTCATACTGAAACTCTCGGTCATTGCATCTCAAGAGTGCAACCCTCCTCCTCCTGCTTGAAGACGATGAGGATGCTATCAAGTCTCTCATCTGAACCCTTTTCAAACCACTGATCCTAATGTGTTACAGTGGGATTTGGTGGGTAGATGCCACAATTTAATTCATTCCTCTTTAATGCCTCTAACCTAACTGATAGTGAACGATTGAGAGTGGTTTTTTTGAAGTGAAGCAAAAGTGGAAACAATCCTACATGTACACCCGGGTGACATTGCATCTTATGTGGCAGACGGCCGTTAGGTCATCATTCACGAAGGGTGACATTGCCTCTAAAAAACTTTTGAACAGGGGATGCAATTCGCTGGATATTTCCACGATAAATTTGCCCTTTAACCCTTTTTAATGTATACCGGCCTTATTGACAAAAAATGACAAAAAAGGTTAGCTGTCAAAATAAAATTAACCACGTAGAATGATGTTGATTTGATTATAAACCGCTAATCCTTAATATTAAGGATTCCTTGATGTTAGATTCAAGTCATTTTAGAAGATGTATGTTATATCAACTATTTTCGTTTACTCAATTATGCGCTGTAATTAATTAATTAATTAACGTACGTCCTCACACGTCACATACACTTTATAAAATGATTTCGTAGTCCTGGATATAAATTATATAAAATACTTTATATGAATTAAACGCTCGTCCAACATATAAAACTAAACGCACGTCCAAACATTAAAAAAAAGTGATTTTAATTTACTGCTGCTTCCAGTCATTTATGCTTGTTTGGAGAGGCCGTTAAGAGAACGATCATAAATTCCGAGGTAAATATGTGAGAGAAATTTTGTCTCGATAAACATAGGAATGGATTTTGGGGAGGCAAACGACCTCCCCAAACAAGCCCAAGAGTATCAAACTTCAAAAAGCCCAAGAGTCCAATAGAATTACAACTATACAATCTCTACCGAAATGTTTTATTTTTTAATTACAAGTAAAACTATAATGTAATGCTTACTTAACTAAGTGCTATAAAAGGTGCACTACCAAAAGTTAAATTTGTATTAGCGATAGTAACCTATATATACGTGTCGGTTTGAAAACGCGGTAGAGGATATTTTTACGCAAGTCGAGGTAAATATGTGGAGGAGATTATCTCGTTTTGCGAAAAAACACTGTTGAACGTGTTTTTGAGAAGTAAATAAACTTTTTCAAACAAGCATTGGATCCGTTTGGGAAAGTGGAAGAGAAGTACTTTTACGCAAGTCGAGGTAAATATGTGTAGAGACTGTCTCATTTTACAGAAAAAATACTGTTGAACGTACTTTTAGGTGAGAGTTAAATGGTTCTAAACAAGCACACTGTATGGTCAAGATGAACCTAACAACAACCTTAATTATCTCTGATCACTTTTTATATAATGTAAAAACTTTTAACAAGCTGTACTATTCATAAGTTATGACTAGTAAACAATGCAGCCAATTTGTTTTCAAATATTAAAAGTGTCCGTTTGCGAACACGGTAGAGAATTACTTTTACGCAAGTCGAGGTAAATATATGAAAGAGATTATTTCGTTTTACGGAAAAATACTGTTGAACATACTTTTAGAAAGAAGTTAAACTTTACCAAACAAGCACTTTATGTAACAAGAAACTTATCACAGGTTTTCTATTTTATTTTTAAAAGGCTTACAGTGAACTTATTTCCTTGCTACCTAAAACTTTAAATAGACGTTCCGTGCAAGTTAAAGGTAGCGATAGTTTCTTCTGATTGAAAATAATATTCTGTCAGGTATAAATTCATTATTAATGCAGATGAAAACATCGAATTACAATCTACAAGTCGGTGGAACATTGACCAACAAAAAAGGTATAAGATGGAATGATTCAAATAAATAAAGCACTCAAACTTCATGTGATTACGTTACTTTTGAGATTCAAACTTCTACGATTGAAAGATTAAATAATTTGGAATTGCATGTGATGCTTTTCCATAGATTGAAAAAAAAAACAAATATATGCTGTTTGCTGAAAGTTTCAATGGAAGATTTGGTGCCATATTCTGTGTATTCACCCATGCACATACCAAGTACCACATGCGAGCTAGCTGCTTTACAATACTTCTCTGAGCCTGAGGAGGAAGAACAACAAATCTTATTGTATTAAGTAGGGTAAGTTATATGAATCGTATGATGCTTTTATACTTTACAACAACTAGATTTCTGAATAAATTGTTGCTCATGAGTTTTGTTCAATAATTTCGTTGATTGTTCTATTTGATTTTTCTCAATTCTTTTTAGAGGAATCCGATCCATCCTTATCGTTTGATTCACTTTTCTCATCAGTGTGTTCAATGCACTTCTTTTTAGGGAATTTTTCACAATTTTGTCCAGAGCAGATGTTAATATGATCATACATCTATTTTAACATTCTTATCTCATCTATGCCTATTCTATGCTCTTACTGTAGGTGCAGTAAGGGGAAAGGGGAGGAAGGTCTGGGAAATATTTAGATTAACCAAGTCAAAAGTTTCATTGAATTCCGTATGTTAATTACACAAACACCCCTACAGGGCTAGGTCACTTGTAAAGGAAGCAGAAAAAGTGTTCAGAAGTCTATCAATCAAATAGAGTTGTGTCTTCCAAAGGGGGTGGAACCTTGACTGCCTTAATTTCTCTCCAAGTAAATTCTTTGAATTTGACCCACTTGGGGGATCTTCTATGAACCTTCCTCAGCTTTCATGGTCAAAGAGTTCATATGGCTTTTCATTTAATAAAATCAGAATTGGAACTGTTGCTTGGGATTCTCGTTCTCATGCAGCAGATGCCTTTTGCGAAAAGTTCCCTCCAACAGCAGACACAGTAAAATACTACTATAATATTTGTGATCTGAATCGATACGTATGTGGACTAAGTTCACAAAAATCTAAAACATCAATGTCCTCCATAAATCTAATACCAAGTTTTATGGATAGCATGTTATGGAAGTTATGTTACAAAGGTGCAACATCTAAATTGACATCTGAACTCTTGGATTGAATAACAAAAAAAAAATGCATTGTTTTAATCCTTGAGCAAAGAATTGTATTTTTGTTTCCCTGCTGAATCCTTGGAGCAGGCCGAATTTTGAAGGAGTAGGAGCATCCATATTTTTAGTTATACTTTCACAAGGGTTTAATTTATTAAATGTTATCAACGGTTGTTGGATCTAACATAAGGAGATATTCATTGATAACATGACGAATTAAAGTTCGAATCCCCGTTGAAAAATGTGTTCGCATCTAGTATCTGATAGTATTTCAAACATTATTGCCTTCAATAAAAGAAGTATTTCGAACATGATTGTTTTCAATAAGAGAATATATATACTTTAATAAAAAAAATTAAATGTTGATTGTGTCAACTAGTTTTATATTCAATAAGCGGACGTAAGTAGTCAGATGGAGAGCCATCATTAGGAAAATTCAATATTATTGATACTTCATTTAAAACAAAGATTGTGAATATTTTATAGCTAGTGTTGGCATGTCATGGAGCACCAAAGCAAGAAATGATTGTTTTTATGTATCAATAACGTATTTAATTGGTTCAGATTTACGCATTATTAGACCCGATTGAAAATTAGAAATAATTTTTCTAAAGTTTTTTTCCCCTTTCACACCAACTTGAATTTAAGACTTCAAATCGAAAATTCCTTTTAATAACACCAATGCCTGTCGGTAATCAACACACGTAAAATCATGATATTTGAATATGATGAAATAGCCACAGAATTAACATTCCATAAATGACCCACGCAAAACCATATTAGAAATGTGATATTAAACAGAAAACGGGAACTTGGAACCAAACCAATAATTCTGTGCAACTCTCCACGACGCGTTGCATTTTCGCATACAGGAATGAAGCTGCGATTTGGGAAATGAATCTGTTAAAATACTAAAAAATCAATAGATCTTACAGACAATGCCTGTCTATAATAAAGCTAGGAAAGAAGCGCACCGGGTTGTCACTAAGTGACGCCATAATTTAATTCTTCTTGCCTGCGGGTTGGACACAATTGACCTTTGACTATGGACATACATGAGTCTACAGATAACATTCTCAAAGTTGTACAGAAACGGAAGAAGCTGTGGATCCCTTTGATCCAACAATGAACCAAAAAAGCACTATGGATTATCCAGGTCAAGCTTACAAAATCAAGAGTCAACTGAGAGTGTAATTTCATTCATCAATGTTCAATTTAATTTTTTAAGGCTATTTGCATCATCCGTCATCTCCAACTTACTTTTCTATTTTGTGTAGAGTCATCTATCAACCTTTGCTATGTAAAAACCTCGTTCAATTGTTCCGCTCCTCGTGTTTCTGAAGCTTTCTCCATTTCAGTTGAATTGGGCAAAGCGTCTTCGTCAGGCCTTTTAGCACCCGATCCCTCATTAGATTCCGTAGTGGCTTGAAGAAGGTCTAAAGGTGTAGCTGCTGGATCCAACTCTCGACAACCCTTTGGAGCATTATCAGCTTCTT
>JANTPZ010002921.1:0-17588 GCA_025593235.1 Vachellia pachyceras
TCCTGTAATCTTACTTAAGTATCTTGTATTATAAGAATGATCGTATTTGGAGATCATAATCCGAGCATGTATGGTTTCCTCTGTTATTTGGGGTGATGTGAAGTTGAAAGGACAAGGAATTGAGAGTCCTGTGAGGATTTGTGCCATGTCTTGATATAATTCGAGGGTGCTGATTGTGTTGAGGTTATCAGGTTGATTTGTCAACGCACATGGTCGAGTCTTGTGCGGGGAAAGGCACGCGTGGAGGCACACCTAGCCCTTTCTTGCCCATATTAGCAACCCCTCTTTGTCTTCATGCCCTTCCACTCCTCATTCTTTAGAAGGAATTCCCTTTAGCGCTCAAGCATGAGGTCTCGGTGTACATGTGAATGGAAACAACGAATCTGATAAACTTAACCCCTGGTTAATGTTAGAGTCTGATACAATTAGATAGTTTTATATATAAAAAAAATTATAAGTCTGAATAAAGGAAGCAAGCTAGGGCCCATTTTGGTAGGAACTGTGCGTCTAAACATGGTATCTGACTGGGGATATGCTTTCCTTTTCTGATGCTGAAAGTGACAAAAACTGGCAATCAAAGTTTGTTCATATGGTTTGTGTTCATTACAAGTGGCGGAGCTATTCTGCCCCCATGTGGATTAAGCTACAAATTTATTATCCAGAGTGTTATGATAATGTAATTACTGCAAAAAAAGCAGCAAGACATAAAAATTAGATTGCCTTTGGACTAACGTTGCCTTCCTAATTATGTCATGCTTGTTATAGATTCGAACATATTAAGTTCATGCTGTCTCCTGAGCATAATAATTCATACCTACTAAACGAAAAGGTGGTACCGCATTGATGAACTAGGCAGTTGCAATAACAAACTTTTTTTGTACATAAGACTAAAAATTAATACTATCTTTTGTCTCTAAAATATAAGAATAAATTGATTTTACGTAGAAATATTAAAAAAGCTAAATAAATAACTCAATTATAATAATATTTGAAATGCTTATATATATATTATTATATTATATATCAATGTATAAGTTGAATGAATTAAATTAGTTTGAAAAATAATAAATACACAAGTTATTTAACTTTTTAAATTTTCTCAAAAAAGTACTTTTACGCACGTCAATGTAACTCGTTTTGTGAAAAACACTGTTAAATGTATGTTCGACTTTTTTAAATGTTTCAACAAACAAACTCAATTATCATATCAAGGAGAAAAAGGCTTCAGTTTTTCCTTTGATTTTTTTTTTTGGAATCGATATTCCATATAGGAAAGCACCAGGAAGGAGGGTGGTTAAGTTGGTGGAATTTTTTTCAGACTGCCATGAAAACTATTGGTGCGGAAGAAATCAGAACATGGCCATATCTATCATTAATTGTGTCCCATGTCGCCCAAAAGAAGCTCCTTGTGTGGCAGGTTGGGTCTAAATTGATGCGGTTGGAAGCTTGGACCAAACATCTTTTAATTAATTTGCAGAATTTATGACTAGATCGATCAAGCAAATTGTATCTTACTGTGTGTGTATATATATTCATTCACGTGGGATCTTATTACTTTATATATATATATATATATATCCACTTTTCAAGTCTTGTAACTTATTCACATGGAAGTGGAATTCGACTCTGTTTGGCTTGGAGGAAGCTTCTTCGATGCATCCACCAAATGCTGAGAAAATGGATTTCCTCTCTTTCAACACTCACTGTGCTTGTCTCGTCGTCTTTCAATATCAAATGGCTTTAGGCAATTATAGACCATTAATTTCTCCACCCACCCTCTGCCAAGCATCACAAATCAAATTCGATTAACATACGTTTAATTCATCTATCTTATAACCAAATATTACACACTCTTTTCATATCTGATCAAATAGGTACAAAGATACGAGGCAAAATGGTGTGGCTAGCTAATTACTATTTCATGGTGAACATTGCATTTAGAGAAGGATCATCACCAGCACACACACTTGTATTTATATATATATATATATGATATAATTGTCACGTGATTTATGATAAAATGGTACATTAAATTAATGGTCCAGGTCTGATGAAGGGTCAAGCATGAGAAAGTGAGTCCAAACCATGTATGCCATTAACTGTTTGGTTATTCAAAGTGAGGAAGGTGGTCTTGAGATCAATCTTATCTTAGTGGGAAATCGATGGTTTTGAAGTTTTTATATTGATTATATGATTGGATACTACCCTGCATCAGTTTAGTGGACTTGGCCATCAATACTAGTAGTCTTGTAACTCTCATTATTATAAAAAATAGTACTAATCAAACTTTAGTGAGAGAGAGAGAGAGAGAAATTAGGTATATGAAGTCTAAGTAACCTATTCAATTTGACTGAAGCGTATATTTGATTTCGTACTTCCCTTTTCAAAGTAGAAAAGGCAAGGAAATAATAATTTAAAAAATTGTAGGTGCACCATGAATTGACTATATATAATAATCCTCGTTGATTTCTATCCAGATATCCTGATTTAAGAAATTGATTACGCATGCTACTTCCGGATGGAAATATATAAGCTAGTTAAAGAATTTATTTTAATCTCAAATGTAAGACCCTAATTTTCTATATCTTGTAAATTTATAATCTTTCTTAAATAATTCATATCAGTTGCATATATTAAAATATGTTTTCATCAATAAGGATAATGATTAAATGGTACTACTTTTCATCCTTAATATAGTAATTAGATAACTAATTTATATATATCAAGGAAAGTAATTAAGTTAGTTATTTGTAGTAAATGTGTGTTAGTTTTTCCTAACACACATTCATCTTATTTGTGAAAGTAATTTTTTCCTAACACACGTTGAATATGAAAGTAATTTTAGGCATTTTGTTACGTATAACTATCCTAACTAATATTTTTAACTAAGTTATATATGTTCTTCAACGTTTAGGGCTGTTGGAGTGTTAAATTAAAACAACTAAAAACGTAAAGAAAAGGTTGGCTTAGGTTGTGTGATAAGATTATAAAGGGTTTAGTTAACTAATATAATCAACGAGAATTTAATCAAATATAAGAGGTTAGTTTCTCTTAACTTGACAAATCAATATTCGATCATTATTTAAAGAGGTATCTACATTTAATATCAAACTATATGTCGAACATTATTGCCTTCAAATAAAAAAAAATATTTATGCCTAAAAAAATAACCGGCACAACTTAACATTTTTGTTTGAGTTAAAATGGGTGATCGATATTTATGTATATAAATAATTATTAAGGGGATGATCAATTAATCATTTTCCTTTTTAGGGTTTTTTATATAAACATGATTGAAATATTATAACCATCAACTTATCAATATATAATAGAATCTATTGCAAGTTTCACCTTTTTTTTATCGTTACGCTAATAATATAGTTTATTTCTAATGTTTTGTTTGAACAATGTGTTTAGTTTGATAATGAGCATTTATTCCATTACTAAGAGTGCAACTTATGTCCACAAAAGCACACAGATTTAAATATTGTTATCAATATAAATATTTTGCTAGCAAGCAACTGGTAAATGTGTGTGGGGGCCCCGGGGATTATATATAGACCTTTTGAGCTGTGACGTACAATAATCTAACTTCAGTGCTTCTTATCGTCAAGTTAATATAATTTGTTCTGATAAATTATTAAATTGACGTCAACAATTTTATTTTTTTAAAAGATCATATAATAAGTTTACAAAGAGACATTTTGATTAATAATTTATCATGAATTTGATTAATGATGTCGCCTATAATATTGTATGATCTATGTAACCAACTCCATCAAGTACTGAGATAAGGGGCTCGTATGGGAATGCGGCAGAGAAATACTTTTACACAAGTTAATGTAAATATGTGAATGAGATTATTTCATTTTGCAGAAGAACACTATTGAACGTGTGTTTGACTTTTGAAAACGTTGTTTCAAATAAGCTCAATTTATTGTTGTAATTGTATCATATTATGAGTTTGATTAGGAGGAAATGGGTAAGACGATGGGCTTAAGCTTTAATATAGATGGGAGGCTTCACGAACGAATCAAAAGTTCAAAACTGGGAAGGCTGGTGGCTCTGGTCAAAACAAATCTCGTCAAATTAAAGACTTCGTAAGGATATCCAACTCTATGCAAGTAACGTGCGCTTATTGGATTTTGTATACGGCATGCAACCAAATTTTCACAGATGAAAAAAAAAAGATTTAATCTAGTACGCCTAAAATATATTTATTGTAACTGGTAAATAAAAAAACTACACAGAAAGATAAAATAAAAGGCTTAATTTCAATTTCGTCACCAAATCAAATTAGGCACCGATGTTCTTAGTTTTGAATTTGATCAAAGCAATCATTACCATTACTTCACTAATCTGATCGAACTTATCCTTTTGATATAAAAATAAAAATGTGTGCCTGATATGATGCTCATTGTTCTCACCCTAAAATATGCAATTTAATTATTGCATTATTATGTGTTCTCCTCTTGATCCTATCAGAAAAAGGCAATAAATGAATAAATATTTTGTTGCACTTTGCACGCATGACGACGTTGACACCTTAACACAGTCTTTGTTCCCATCTAAAAGACTACTTTTGCTAGAATCATATTAATTAAAATTATAAATAATGTTAGTTGAAATTCTATTTTTATTTATTGAAAATATCTTAAATTCCAAAATTACCCTTTCTTAAAGTCTTTAACATCTATTATTGTTTGAATATTAAGCATTCAATGGACTTGTCTTGGAGCCGAATGTCACATGTCAAATAAAGTTGATTTTAATAGGGGGATCTATCATTAGAAAGACTCGTATGCTTAGTACTTCAAGATTTTGGGTTAAGTTTGGACCCTCTATCCTTAATTTTATTTTGTGAAACGTTTTATCAATTTTTTTGGGAAATTTAGTTTTAGGTCCCAAATAAGTAAGTTATTTAAGGAATAGTTTCATGGAGAAAAATATTTAATGAGAAGTCCCATTGACAATATGAGGTGTTGTTAACACAGCGAATGATGTTATCAATACAAGGACCTCATGTTGTCAATGGGACTTCTCATTAAATATTTTTCTCCATGGGACTATTCCTTAAATAAATTGCTTATTTGGGATATAAGACTAATTTTTCCTTTTTTTTTTAATGTTGCATATTCAATTCTATGTATGAAAACGCTATATATGGGGTGCATTGTGACAGCATTATTAAGACAATTTAGCAATGATTGAAAAAATAGGTGGGAAAAAAAAGGCAAGAGATTGTTTATGACGGTCAAATAAATGATCAAATTTTCTTCAAATTAACTCTTTCCCCCCCTCAACAATTGGAAAATAAAAGGTTTCTACCCTTGGGCATAAACCTGATATAGGATAAACTGATAAATTCTATGAACTGGATGCTGTATATAAAAGTCGTGTATGGTTATGGGTTTTATTTTCCTTAGAATTTGAACGAGAAGGCATGAACTAAAATTAAGATAATCACTTGGACCTCCTTCATAGTGCGTTGATACGATCCATTTTTATTCATGGAGGAGACAAACTTATAAAGGATTCACCTTATGGATGTATTCACTGAATTAGATTTTTTTTCTAAATAAGATTATTTTTATGTTAAAAGCAATTATGCTCAAAGTATTATGGATATCTTTCTAAGTAAGAACTCAAATATTGATTTGTTATGTTGTGAGAGATTAATTTTTTCCCTTGACCCAACCCCGTTATCACTAAATTAGACCCTGAATTCTTTGTTTGTCTGAAATGGGACTTTTGAATCGATAGATATTAATTTTTTTTTAGTATCGGGCAGGACTGTGCACCAATCTGGTGGGCCTGTAAAATGGGTTCAAGAGAGTCAAATTGGGCTAGGCTAAAAGATCAGCCCATCCCGATGGTGAGATTGGTCTTGGAAATCGCTGGATGGGTATGGCTTTCCTGTTGACCCATGGGCATGGACCATGTGGTCTAACCTTCCCCTTTGTGAGTGAACCTTTTGTTTTTTTTAATTTTTTTAACTTCTTTTTTTGTTATTCAGTATGGTGGCGTTCTCTGTTTTCCAAATGTAAAATCTAGTACTCTTCATTCATTTCCTTTTTTTCTCATTTTTTTAATTAAAGTAACAGAGACTAACGGTTTGGAGTTATAAGACTAACGTTTTGAAGTTATAAGCAGGATCGCACCCTTTATTTACAAAATAATTTTCATGCTATTAGGTTAGAAGGCTACTGGGGTTGCTTGTTCTTATTGAGTTACCCATTGGTGCACACAATTTGTAGTGCTTAATCAAAGAAATAGGAAATTAAGGATATGGGTCAGGCTCACCTAAGCCAGCTTTATTTTTTTTCATGGGTTGGTTTTGATCGGCCCAGCATTATGGGTCGAAGTTGAAAAACCCACCTTGAGAATAGCCTTGCCAGGTTGGGATCCGTGTTTCCTTTAAACCAATGCTATGTACGGTAAAACACTGCATTTATAGAGGCTAATCGACTAGTGATTTTAATCAAGTTAACAAAGGAAGGCCACATATTATATCTCCAACAAAATATTTTAGTTTGCCTTTCAAACGATTGGAATACTTGCGATGCACTGATAATATTCAAGGAGAGCAGGAGACTGAAGGCGTGCTTACATAATATTTTTCAAGTTAACATGTGTAGAGTTTACGGATTTCTAAATGGTTTTACGAATTTCTAAATGATTTTTAAAGATTTTGATATGATTTTATCTCGACTTGCGTACACCGTTAAAGGAACGAAGCTTCCAAACAAGCACAATATACCGTAAAATATCAGGCCATGCACTGACACAGACATACATGGAGAGGCCTTCTTCCCCAGAAACGGCTTCTCATCAGCAACACGTAGGTGCATATACTGGTGTCTGTTTCTTAATTCATTCCGCCTTCCTTACACCGCCAAATTATGACTTCTCGCCCGTAAATCACATTATGCTTGGCTAACTCTCGTCTCTCTCTTTTCCCATCTCATTAACTTACTCCGCAATTATTCATTGTTCTTAAAATATGTTTTCACAGAAAGACACTGCTCTGCCTTTGTAATAAAAAATGAAACAATTAAATTGTCCTTACAAGTAGTACTCCCTTGCAAGCTCAATTATCCGGCAAGATATGAAAGTCTCATGTTGCTTTTAGTGATTAATTTTTTATTTCTGTGCCGTTTAACTATTTCACATTAAATCATGGATGCACAAATAGATTTAAAATGCAGCCTCCAAGTACAGCGCGCAAAGTGTTTTCTAAAGCCCAGCGGCAAGTGACGAGGTCCGCCATTTCTGGGCTGCCGGACATGACTGAGCAAGGCTTGCTTGAGAAGCCCAAATAGGCCCGGCCCGTCCTTGGTGGCCGAGGGCTCAAAAGCCCTCTCGCAATGAGTCACCTCCCAACCAGTCACCTACACACTATATATACGTAGCATGAGTTGTTACTTCCATCCAATCCAAGGTACTAATTCGTAGCATAATTTTATATTTTACGTGCATTATTGAAATTGAGTCCAGTGTAAAAGCCAGCCAAAGTGTGTGAGGACGAGTGATTATAAACGACAAGTTAAACTCGTTAACTGATTAGGATGGGCCATATAATCAGCTACACGAGATCAATACACATAACTCGTCGGACTAATTACTTATTCAGGATCGGCAAAATTTGACTGTAATCAATCAGCTAGAGAATGTGCATTAATTTTTCAAGTTGATCTCTTGTATCACTCTGCAATTATTTCAAGGCTGCCGGCCACCTGCCCTGCCCTACCCTGCACTGCACTTCCCCCGGTCCCTACTCTTACAGAGATATACATGGACGTGCTTTTATATAGACCACAGAGAGTATCTTGCTGTGTGGAATTGTAAACAGTGCCATTTAAAATTGATGCAAGAGTATTCAGAGTACAATACGTTAGTTACTAAACCGCATATAAATCTTCCTAAACGTTAAAACTTCAAAATTTATCTCCGTCCATTCTATCGACAGCAAGTATATATAATGCATATGTGCATCACGATCTCATCATATCTGTAAGGAAATGTTCGTTACCTTTAATTTCCAAGTTTTGAACGAAAAGGCACACCATCGGTCGTGATCATATCGATAATGCTCGAACAAATAAACACGTTGTTGACACTCTTCAATTGGCTATTTGACGACGATCCATCCATTAGTATCGATCGCCGGCGATCCCTTTCCTCCAATAAAATGCTGCCGCTTTTGTTTCCTCCTTCAAAAACAAGGCACCATCTGAATGCTTCATTTTAAAAATATACTCTTATGTCCATCCCTTTCATTTTATTTTTTGCTGCCAAGTATCCCTTTCATTTTATTATTATAATTATAATATAATTAGCTGCGATCGAGCAGTTGAAGGGGAACATAATTAGATTGGAACCAAATACCAATAAAGCTTGTGACTTTTCAAGCACCAAAAAATGATTCATGCTTATATTTGATTCGAAATAGTTTTGAGAAATACTTCCTTCACACCCGTTCAATTGGTTGGAAATTGTACTAGTTTAATTAAAAGTCTCAAGTTTGAATCCTAAGATTACAGTCACGTTAAATTCTTTGTAGAAAACCTTTGTTAGATTAGTCAGGATTCCGTTGAATCCTCTAGTTGAAATTAAAGTGGGATAAGCCCAAAAATTATGCGAGAAAATGATATGGCAATCTAGGACCTTTTGACTTCTCTTGCTACAAAAGAGTCTAATAATTCAAAGGACCATATTTACATCATATTTACATTAAATTTTTTATACATATTATGTTAAGTTCTCTATCATGTGTTCTATTTTTTAGTTGGTTTATAATTAAACAATAATGTTTAAAAATAGTATACATGGTTATATGGATTGGATAACTTGACATAATTAATGTAAGAAACTTGATCTAAGCATTTTTAAGCACTATCTACTAATGTATTTTTTCATTAATTGTCTAAATATTAATAAGTACTTTTTGGTGTAAATTGAAACAAAATTCTTCTTACAAATTTATTTTAAATTCTGTAAAATAACTTAAAATTAATTCAAGCACTCACTATGTGTTGATTTAATAAATTTAAAATCTTTAAGTATACGTTCCTCATAATTCCGAGTAGCGCTTGGATCATTTACGCTTTTTCAGTCATGCTAGTCATTGTGATACCTGCCATAGTAAATGCGGACCTTTTTGTTAGATCAGAAGTCTTGTAAGCATAAGCCGGGGTTTCACAGTATTGCATTGCATGTGTATTAATTAGTTTTCTCTCCATTATAGTTGTGACAAATTATTTGGCGAAATGGGCCTATAAAAAAATATAGACGTCAGATCAATTAATCGGAGAGAGTTAGGGCATTGGGGATTTTATCTAAAAGCACGTTCAGCATAGAATTGTGTATTGATTCAGAATTGATCTTTTGTCTTGATGCGCTAGAGTTTTTCATTGGGTTATTGATCACAACACCAGTGTCAGCGTTACGTTACTTAATCATTCTGCTCACTAAATCATATTTTGCCTCCTAAAAGCGTTACGCACACGTGAAAGTATAGAGTTATTTAAACGATGAGTGAAAGTAGAAGTAGGCTAGCTATAGTAGATATCTTATTGCAACTTATAATAGATAGATGGATCAGTGATATTTCATAAGAGAGAGTAGGATATGTGTATATATATATGTATGTATATAGATATGTGCACGTGTATTTGCACCCATACCCATACATGGTAAAGAACTAAGCCACGGCACGTTGAAGAAGGGGGAAAACGGAGTCGAAGCTGTCATACTGCACGAGGTGACAATCTGAGGTCACAGCTTTTATTTTCATAATACTACCGAAACATGCATTCAAATCACGGGTTCCTCGTCAGTTCACGGTTGTTGACGGAGGGTGCTTGGGATAATGACCATAAGATGGCATCGGGTGGGTTGGTGGTTTTTCCACCGGTGGCTTTTTAATAGGAGGTTTGTAAGTTGGTGGTTTTTGCACTGGTGGCTTGTAAACAGGAGGCTTTTCAACTGGTGGTTCATACACTAATGGCTTCTCAGTGGGAGGTCTGTAAGGGGGTGGTTCCTCAATTGGTGGCTTGTATGTGGAAGGCTTTTCAGCTGGTGGTTTGTAAATAGGTGATTTTTCAGTAGGGGGTTTATAGATGGGAGGCTTTTCAACAGGTGGCTTTTCAACTGGGGGCTTATATGTGGGTGGTTTTTCAACGAGAGGTTTGTGAACAGGTGATTTTTCAACTGGGGGTTTGTATGTTGGTGGTTTCTCAACCGGTGGTTTATAATCAGCGAAGGCAGAAGTGGTAAGAAACACCACCCCAAAGAGGAACACTAACAAGTGTTTGGGAGACATTGTTAACTGAGTGAGTAGTGATGTTACAAAACGAAGGGAGCATGGGCTATGAATTTATAGCAGAAGGAGGGAGGTGCGTCGGAATTATCTTTGAATATTTTATTAACTAAAATGTATTTATCAAAAATAAAAATAAGAACCAAAAAGAGGTCAAAGCTGGTAGGTGTATTATCTCGGAATATCAGCATGCATCACTGTGAAAATTTGAAAAGGGCTCGCGGTTTTGCCTCAACTCTCTTTTCACTTTGATAAAAAGACCATGTCTACATATACTTTTCACCTTGATCCAGGTCGGAAGGTTATACATGTGTGTGTGTTTTACTATTTTTGTTTTGAAAAAACCTGAATTATTTTTGACTAATTAGACGAACTTGATAAGTTAACGATAATTAAGGTGGGGTTAACAAATCGACACTCCGTCGTTGAAATTTTGCCAACTGACATGGAATGGGTTATTTAAATTTCCTTAATTATATATATAATAATAATGCATAGGCCAGTATGTGTTATCTTCACGGTTATCAAAACTGTACCGGTGACTGGACTGTAGGTCAGATCGGAGTGAAACCAGGGGTCAAGCCGATGAGAAATAAAAATTTAAAAATAAATCTCATCACATATTGACACAATCAAACTATCCACAATGGAAAATTTCAAAAATTAAGTAGTAAATTTAATTATTAACAAAATAACAATTGTCAAATCAATCATATACTTATAGTTTATCTATTATCCAACATTATTTACAGTTTCAAAATGTTCATCCTAACAAAATATCAATGTATATATGATAAGTGGTTCTGCCTTTTATTTTTAACTTTCAAATCTGAATTTTTAAAAAAATTTATCCTTTTTTAAATTATAATTAAAAAGAATATGAGTAGATACAGACGCGATAGTGAGCTTGTGTGGAGAAGGGGTTCTTTTTTATTTTTTATCCTTCAAATTTAAAAAATCAATATTTTATTTTTTTAAAAAATAATTTTTTTAAAAAAAGTTAATCGGGTTAACCTCCAACCAGGCTGATGACTGATTGACCGTGTCACACCGGATTAACCCAACCTAGGCTCAAGTGCACAACTTAGATCAAATTAAAAACTGATTCACCGATTTTCGGTCCGGATTTCAAAACATGGGTTACCTTTAAATATTGGCATGACTACTAATCATTTTTAGCTTAACTTTGATATCCAGCTAGTAATATAAAAAGAAAAGAAGAGCGAAAAGTCACATCCATATTAAGTTCTCTTTGAGCTTCAATAATGAAGAGGTAATTAGCACCGATAGGAGCGAGTTGCATCAATTTGGTTAATGTCGCATCGGAGAGAGTGTTAAGTAAAACTTGTCATTGATGGAGGAAGTTATATATCATATGCCTAGCCAGGCAATGGTGAGAGGAAAGAAAATACCAAATTGGATTCTTAGAAAAACAAATTGGAAGTGCAACATAAACTTATATTAGTCTATGGATTTGATGTATGTTCAGAGAGAGAGAGAGAGTAGTGATGAAAATAAGTTAGGTTAGGCTTATAATATTTTATTTAGGCGTTTCTAAAATAACTTATAGCAACTATCATGTATCCGTTTAGAAACGCGGTAGAAAAGTACTTTTACGTAAATCAAGGTCAATATATGAATGAGATTATCTCATTTTACAGAAAAACATTGTTGAACGTGAATTTAGATTTTCTTATCGCTTTGCCAAAGAAACCCCATTGAGGGCGGATCAAAATGTTGTTGCTATATTGAGCGAGGTTAGAGAAAAGAGAGGGAGATGTGAGGAGCTCATGAATGAAATGTAAAAAATAGGCGGGTTGAGGGCTGGCACCCTCAACCCGTTTTTATTTTTTTTAAAAAAATATATTTTATGTATTTTTTACATTTTTTTTATTCTAATATTTTTTTACAAAGGAAAAAGTAATATTAAACTCTATTTTTAAGAAATTACTGAACATTTTTTAAAGAATTTGAAAGAAAATATCATAAATATGCAATCTTATAGAAAAAGTTGGGTAAAAAAAGGAAAAAGATTATTTTTTATTTTTATAAAAAATAAAAGGTTGGCGGGCCGGCCCGCCCAGCCCCTCCAACCATTCCCAGTGCTACTTGTAGGTCAATAATAGGATGTGAAATTTAGAGTTAGTGTTAAATTAGTAATTTTGTCAATAATTTATATAATTGAATTAGATTATATATAATAGTGAAAATTAAAATACGCACACTGCATTAACTTTATCAAAATAGGCTTGAACTTTAAGAGAAAGTAGAAAGAATGTTACATGATATATCAAAGCTCATTACGATTTCCCCAAATTTTATATTATTTTAATTTTAATGCTTTCAGGACCAAATGTGAGTCTTTCCAGGCACTCATCAGATTCTTCATGTTGCTATTGTAAATGTTGACTATGGTGTATTTTCCTTCACATACAATCTAATTTACCTCCCTGACATAATGTTCACTTTGGCTTAAAACGTCTTCATGATATTAAAAAATTATAAACATTGATTTATAGTTTTAAACTATTGAAAATGAATATATACTTCTCTTTATCTTCACCAAATATATTTTTTGTATATGTTTAAATACACACGTATAATAATATTTGCAATTTCCTCTGGTAAGGATTATTTTTTGTCAACATCAAAACTTAAATGAATTATAAAAAATATATTTTAATTCTGTACCTTAAAACACTAAAAGAGAAATTATACGCCCTATTATTTTCCTTAAAAGAAAACATACTGCATTAATTAGCTTTATTATCAGCTATTATTTTTGACAAATTATTTGGTGGAACGGATCTATTAAAAATAAATACTACGTACCCAATCGATTATGCGCAAAATGAATAGAACTATTGGCCAAGAGAATAGTGGAAGACAAAGAATGAAAAAGAAAAATTCACTATCAAACGCATATATCGCATCACTTGACCGATCTACTAAAGTTTTCATTATTTTATACCATTAAATGAATCTAGTATATAGTGAGTCCAGTTGGGAAAGTAGCAGATAAGTGCTTTTACGTAAGCTGAGGTAAATACGTGAAGGAGATTATCCCATTTTACAGAAAAATACTGTTGAACATGTGTTTGACTTTGCAAATGTTATTACAAACACGCCGGTATTATATTAAATACTTGCACGATCAATGAAGAGTGTAATTTTCTACATTATTATATTTTATACAATTTATGTTCTTAATATATGAGTTACAACTATCACCCAAATACCAAGAAAAGTCCTTAGAATTAGTTTAAATCCTTAAATTTGTTATAAATTTAATTTATTTTTCAAATTTATCCATATTAAATGGTCTAATTAAGTTCCTTGTCTAATATCTCTTACCTAGCTAATGAGGGGTATTTACCAAAAACGCATCAAGTGATCCAAATTTATACAATATAACTTATATTTTGAATCATAACTACTCCCTATTTTTAGGTAGAATCTCTGAAAGTTTTGAATTCATCTGAATTTTGTTGCTCATAAAATCACTAACAAATAAAAGCAACCAAAAGGAAGAGCTTATTGGTGGTTTTTTTGCCATAGAAAAAGAAAAATTGCCGTGGCACATCCAGTTTGCTACGCATTTGGTCCGCCGCGATTGTGCTGCCCACAAAAGCGTGTCCATTTTTTTCGTTTATGTTGAGAAGTTAAAAGCTTAATATTTAGTTTATCTTCTTGCCATTATCTTTTTATTGGGATTGATTCTGTTAAAGAATATGTGAAGAATATAATTTGATATTTATTTAACATTTAAATGAATCTTGACATGATTAATATTATAAAATTAAATCTTAGTGAGCTTAGATATTCTGAAATATTTTATCATTTAAAATTTAAATAAATGATCTTCAATATTTTATTTAATTTTCAAAAAGTGCTAATCGTTTCAATAGAGGTTTTGTTTTCGTAAAATGTATTTAATGGCTGTCAATTACAGCAAATGAAATAGATGAGGAAAATTGAATAAGCTAGCATTTGCAAGTTGTGCGTAATTAATCTGAATGTTAATTGCAAGGACGAACAATTATAACGAAATTAGTTGCTTTAATGAAATCATAGCTACTAAAATGTATACTGAGAAATACAGGTGGAAAGGAGGCCAAAATCAGACAATTTTATTATAGGTAATCAATATTTCATTTGGCCAAATAGAATTTGTCCGCAGCCATAATATCCATGCACGATACACACCACAAGAACAAAGGTAAAACGAAAGGGATGAAATGCTAAGCAACTATTGGTGACAAACTGAGAGAAAACATGCTTTTATTTTTAGAGTACCAAAGTAGGATAAAAATCATGGGATGCTTAGTTTGTGGTCGTGGATGGAGGATAGTGACCATATGGTGGTGGTTTCTCTGTAGGTGGTTTATAGACCGGTGGCTTCTCAACGGGGGGCTTATAAACAGGGGGATTCTCAACAGGTGGCTTGTAAACTGGTGGCTTCTCCACTGGTGGCTTGTAAACAGGTGGTTTCTCTACAGGTGGCTTGTACACTGGTGGCTTCTCAACGGGAGGCTTGTACACCGGGGGCTTCTTGACGGGTGGCTTGTAAACAGGTGGTTTTTCAAGGGGAGGCTTGTACACTGGTGGCTTCTCAAGGGGAGACTTGTATACTGGGGGCTTCTCAACAGGTGGCTTCTCAACAGGAGGCTTGTACATCGGGGGCTTCTCGACAGGTGGCTTGTACACTGGTGGCTTCTCAACGGGAGGCTTGTACACTGGGGGCTTCTCGACGGGTGGTTTCTCGATGGGTGGCTTGTACACTGGTGGCTTCTCAACGGGAGGCTTGTACACCGGCGGCTTCTCCACAGGTGGCTTGTACACTGGTGGCTTCTCAATGGGGGGCTTATAAACAGGTGGTTTCTCAACAGGTGGTTTGTAAACTGGTGGCTTCTCTACCGGAGGCTTATAGATTGGGGGCTTCTCAATTGGTGGTGGGTTGTATACGGGAGGTTTTTCTGGTGGCTTATAGGTGGGAGGTTGGTCGTAATTGGCGCAAGTGGAAGTGGTGAGAAACACCACTCCAATGAGAAACAGCAGCAAGTGTTTGGAGGCCATTGTTGAGCTTTGCTTGTGTTGATGGTGCAAATGCGAGAGAGCGCGGACTCCAATTTATAGCAGAACTATGGAAGGGAGTTCGAGGAGACATGTTGTGGATCCAATTTATTTTAATATGAACACAAGATTATTTTGTAAGATAACAGTTAATAAAGTCAATGCCGGTAGGTGTGAACTTGATGAATACATCAATTTTTTATTTTATTTTATCTTTAATATAGACAGGAGATAGAGATAGGTGATGAAGATATTTTAAATGAATTTCTTAAATTCAAATGTAAATGTGTGCATCACTACCGGCTACGTGTGGGGCACATATTAATTCCTTACTTCTCGGTATTAAAAATAATAGTTGTATAATCACCAAAAAATAATAGTTATAGAAAATGATATAACTGTGTTTTGATAACCCACTGAGTCATATGGTACCTAAATCCCACTGACATGTGTACTAATTTTCGAGACTTCTGCAATTAGAATATATGTCATGGTGCACTCAAACTAAGACAAAAAGTATATCGGAATCCGTAAAAATCATTTTTGAATTCGTAAACTCTTTTCTTTCAATGGATTTCTAAACACACACTTCATCAACTTATCACATGGTGGGTCCATAGCTGGACCAAATGACATTGGGTGATAATACAAGAATATTGTGTGGGAGAGATTATATTTTGGTTTTGGCTGGCTGGATTGCATGCATGGCTGATGTAATACAGTGGTTAGTTAGCAGATGGGATATGTTCAGTGAGAATGACTTGCATTTTTTTTTTTGGGGGTTATCAAAAGCAACTTGTCCACTAAGCATAATCGGCCATCTCCATCCGACAGTCTCATGGGCACACCTTGATCTGAGGTAATGTGTATGTGTGTGTAATTGCGCTGCACCTTGCAAGTGGGATAATTTGGATGTAAGGGTGGTTGAGATTTTGAGAATTATTCATTGGATTATTTGAACATAGAGTAGTGCATGTTTAGAAATTCATTAAGAGAACGATTCATAAATTCTAAGATATGAGATAAATTTTATTTTAATTTACATGTAACGTAATTAAGAATCACTTCCCAAACACGTTGAAGGATGACAGCAGAGTTGCAAGTGTAAGGACCGGCCAATAGATACGTGATAGAAGGATAGGATTATCCTATTTGTGGGGTATAGAGGGGATGGGTGTGAGTTGGGGCTAGAGATAATGCAGTGTCTGACAGCTTAGCCTAACACGTCTTTCACTATTTTGTTCTTTTTGCAAAAGGTATTTTAATCAACACCGACATGGCCCTCCTGCCAGCCAGCCATCCTGCATTTGACATAAATTGGAGTACTCCATTCTCTTCACTTTCAATTCATTCATTATAGCTCATTTAATCTATCACGTATTGATATTCAACCTGTTCAGATTTACCTCTTTAATGAGGTTTTGAGAGAGAGAGAGAGAGAGAGATGAAAAGCACATTTGGGCATTGCTTTTGTCCGTAGAGAAATAATAAATAAATATTAATGACCTCCAAGGATTAAAAAATATCTGATAGAAGGCGCTGCATGGAAATATGTAGGCACGTGAGGGAGGATTATAAGTCGCGACAATTTGGATTATGCTTGAGGAGTGGAAGCGGTACTGTCGGTGGTTTTTCAATCCGCGTTGTTGTCAAAGCATGGACGGACCTATTGTACATACAAGTAAACGGTCACACCTCTTAACTTCTAGAAAATTACGGAAATATTAGTATTATATAATTTATTTTGCGTCCACTCATTTGTTAAATTTCAACCCAGTAAATTTTTACTTAAATTTTTTTCAAAACAAATAAGTCACATTTATCTTAAACCTCTGAACCAAATCTTAAACCCTGAGCCAGAATCTCCTACTACGTACGCCTCCCTCATTTTCTCATTATCCGGTGGCTTCTTTGGCGGTCCATCATCTGTCCTTTTTTCACAATTTCCCTTGCCACCTCATAAAGCTTCGTCTAATCGTGTTTATCTTCTGCACTTACTTGCCCCTTTACATATATCATTGTATGTCTTCCTCCACAAATCAGGGTTAGTAGGATCACAAACCAAGGGGCCATGTTTACAACCTACCAGCCCTACGGGTTTACATTTATACACACTCCATCATCTTCTTCCCTTTTTCCCTTTTTTAAAAAGTATTAACCAGTCGTGATGATTCCATCTTAACTAATCCCAAAA
>JANTPZ010002925.1:0-14809 GCA_025593235.1 Vachellia pachyceras
TCCTATTTATTCACTTCCATCAATCCTATTAATTTACTTATGCCTGTGTAGTGATTGATGGCTTGTTATTATTTTCCAGGTGAATGCTGTGAAAGAAAATGCTGCTCCATTAATTGAAATTGTGTTGTTATTGCTTGATGGATGGAGTCGTGCACGTGCAATTCTCTCACGTGCACGTCAAAATGGTGGAAGAGCTGCACGTCAGAATTAAGATGAGCTCACTTAAACGCCCAACCTGTGTCATGCGACAGCCATAGTTGCTGCTAGTGCTTGAAATGTGTCATACGATATATCTTTGATGCTAGAATTGTGGTGCTTCATAGCAATTTATGTTATGCGTGTTGTTAAAATAGTGATTTGTGTCAAATAAAAGGAACTCTCACGTTGCTTTGGTGAGAGGAAGATTAAGGGTGTATAAGTTATTCTATATCTATGGTGGGTTAAAAGAGCCAAAAGGAAGGTGAGTCTTGTGTATACAAGAACACACAATCAGAAAGCAAATGCAGTTGAAAACTGTCAATTTGCCCCCTTTTGTGTACGTAAGCGATGATGGGCTTTTCACAATCCGACCTATCTCTCTCTGTCTCTTGCCTTCCACTGGGTTCCTTGCTTCCATCAGTTCTCGGCTCCCTATTATCCGCCCCAGTGCCGTTTCTAGATCTCTTGTTCGTAGTATTTCCAACAATAAGCTTGTCTGTTAAATGCAGCAAACCATACCCCTCATTCATATATAACAATGACCAATAAAGCAAGCAAATTCACTCGAATAACAACAACCAAGCAAACAAAATTCAGATACTTCATCAACAATAACATTTCTACATACACTTCAACAACACTCCAAGCCGAAGACCCAATGGGATCACGTCATTTAAGTCATCGTCATTTCCACAAATTCTAGCCTAATCAAACTATCACTCCAGGATTGCAGAAAAAAGAAAAAAAGGCTTTCCCCTGATATGCATAATATCAACTCTTTTTCACAAAATTCACAATAATTTGCTGAGATGCGGACACTGAGAGCTCATGGAGGGGGCAAATCAAAGGAACATATATTATTCAAAGATAAGGATTAGAAGGTAAGCGGTAAATTTGAGACTAATTGGTAAACCCTTGACCATCACCATCGTTGATACCACGATGGATCATGTCAAAAGTACCACGAGCTATAATAACACTCTCGATGATGATGATGATGATGACGATGATCAGCTTGGAAGGGTCAATCACTCCCACATAATCACATTGTGGAAAGACTCAAGAATGTAGAATACAACCGCTGCGACAATACCCACCATATCCTGACGATCAGCAAGACGAAGGATGGAAGAATCAAGAATCCAGACGGAGAAAGAGATATCGGTGAAGCAAACCACGAAGGATTCGTTGAACTGAGCGAGAAATCAAACTACAAAGGGGACAACGGTTTCCACTTCGGCTATATGCTTGTTTGAGAACACCATTTCTCAAACCGTGCACATATTCCAATATAAAATCATCTCGAAATCTATTAAATCATTTTAAAATTCGTAAAATACTTCAAAATTTACCTCCCAAACACACTATGACGGTGGAGACGGCAGTGTCAGCAGCTGGAAGTGGGAGGAAAGGCGGGAAAATCGGATGAAGAAAATTATCCAAGAAATGGAGGATGGGACAGATATTGTACTATTTGTTGTTTGTTAAATAGTTGTAGTTCACGTTGAGGAAATAACTTTTATTGCTAATTTAAATACATACATTTTAAAAGGGATTCTTGTTTGAGCAAAATTTTGCAAAGAAATAATATAAAGTAAAATTTGGGTTACCAATAATAGGAAAATGAATAAAAAAACTGAAGAATCTAGGTGTAACACAAAAAAAAACGATTATATTAATCAAGTCAAATGAATACAATGAGAGCTGAGAGTTTTTTTTTTTTTTTTGAATGTGAGAGAGTATACGAGTAGCTCTGGGATGCTAGAAGTTTTACAATGTAATATCAAATTGATTAAATCACTGCTACAAAATATACTGCGTCCGTTTGGTACAGCTTCTCCAGCATAAAAAGCCACGGTGGAGGAGAAAAAGTCACTTATTCCATATGTATTAGTGTTTGGATCGATGGTTTTTTTTTAGCCCAGTTTCTGGAGCTTCACCTCGACTAATCCGGATCCGACCCGTGTCGCGCACCTAAAAATGGTGGGTGGGTCTCCCAACGGTGGCTACTGCATACACAAGGATTTGAACTCGAGACCTTACTTAAGTTGGAACAAGCAGCTTACCACTTGATCCAACCAACCGTTGGTTGGATTGATGATTTAGTGGAAGTGCTTTTTCTTAAAAAAGCCATGGTAGACAAAAAGTAAAAAAGTGTGGCTTTTAAGAAAAAAAAGTGGAGAGAGAGAGGGGTAGACTGAAAAAACATGGATACTAAATTACAAAAAAAGATAAAAATAAAAAAATAAGATCAATATTACCAGAAAATATAAAAATTACCAAAAAATCTAATAATTTTATATTTATAAAAATATATTCTTAAAAATTAAATAATAAATTTTAGGCAAAATTGAAATAAGCTCATTGTAAATCACTATTTATTAAACATAAACATAGTCAGATTTATATCATTTTAAATTATTTTTTAATAAATCTTCTTGAATATTTATTTAAATAAGTTTCAATTCCATAAAAAGTCACTTATGCTTCTTCAATCAAAACATAAGTCATTTCCATTCATTATGTGAAGTTTTTCAATTACTTATGACCCAATTAAGTATATTATATTATTAGTTAGTAAAATAATTGTATGATTCAATTAGTTATGTGATATTAGCAGTTAGTTGAAAGAATTTTCTTTTTTTCATTATATATAATTTACATATATTTTCATTTACTCCATTTTTTATTTTTTATCATTGTATTTATCCTTAAAATTATCACAAATAGCTAAAATAAAATACATATGAACGTGTGACATTTAATCAGATTTATGTCCTTTTACGTAATTTGTCATAAAAATCACTTCTCTAATGTTTATCTAAACGGCTTCTCATTTTCATAAAAAGTCACTTTTCTAAAGTTAATCTAAAAATAAATCACGTTACACTTTTAACTTCTACTCAAAATTCTGTTTTCAAAATAACTTTTACCAAAAAATCACTTCTCCCACCGCTTATCCAAACGGACCCACTTACAATGTTAATCATTTTTTACTTTATCATCCGGTATCCAACGCTTTTTCTGAACCTTATTTCTAGGCTTCCGAGTAATCGAGTACTCAAAATTCGTACAACATTGATCTTTAATGTAGGTTATTTGATAAAACAATGTTAAAAAAGGCGGCAACATTTATAATGTTTTTAAAGAGTTTGAAACATGGGTTATCTAAATAACCGATGCTAAAAAGGAGGTCATGACACTTCTGTTATATTATTGAAAAGAAGATGGTGATATTTTTATAATATTTTTTGAAGGTTAAAGACTTCATTTATTTAAATGACAGCCATTAAAAAGGAGGAAATGACATTTTTGCAATATCATTAAAGAGAATGAGACGACACTTTTGTAATTTTTTGAAGGGTAAAGACATCTGCTATTTAAAATGACCGACGTTAAAATGGAGGTGATGACGCCTTTGTAATATTATCGAAGAGAATACGTTAAAATTTTTGAAATATTTTTAATGGGTACAGATTTTGATTATTTAAACTATGCTAGGCCTGCAAATTGATGCTGATGAGAGTGTTTGAACGGCTCCTACAGCTACTTCCAATTTCACTCCATAAACTGGTAATTCCTGTGGCCATTACTTTGCACCAATGCTTGGCTTTCATTAACTCTTTAACCTGGTAAATATTTTGGGCTTAATATGTTGCTTGAGAATGCAGAGGCTACTCATGTTCCTGAAAGCATTCCACCTACCCAAGCTGTTGTCTTGTGGATGACAGCATCAATGCCAACAAAGAAGTGAATCAACAATTTAGATAACTGGGAGTTATCAGTAACTGAAAAAGTGGGTGGATTCTGATGCTGTGAAGGAGTCAAGTCGGCAGGAAAGTCACCCAGTCATTGAGCAGACTGCTTCTAACACCCAGTAGGATACCCCAAAGAAGTCCTCAGCAACCATTGTAGGTCCTATTTTATTCACTCTAGTTTATCTTCATTTTGATTTTAATTCTTCGTATCCCAAACCATGGGAGCCAGTTCCATCAGATTTGATGGAATCCACTTCCCACAAATCAAACACACAAAATAACGGGTCTCACTTCCACTTCCCTTCTTTCAATTCACTTCTACTTAATGGTTTCACTTGATTTCTCTAGAGCCCACAGATTTCTGTCGCCGCCGCCTCCTCCTCCTCATAGTTCTTCCCAAGAGCTACTGAAACCAAGAGTGATACAAATCATATTACCAGAGTCTTTTAAGTTTTGCTTACACATGAAGGTTGCATGTTCAACCATTCTATGAATGTGACAAGTGTGAGAGTTCTTTCTACCAAGTAAAAGATAACCAAACCAAAAAGAAAAAGTGACAACAGTGGGCAAAATAGTTTGGTATATTGATTGCACTGAAAACTGAAAAGCTCACTGTATGATTCATTTTTAAAAAAAATAAAAATTTGAGTCGTCAGGTTTTATTTGAGAAAACTAAGTTTCTTTTAATACAAAAGGGGAAAAACAAAGGAGGGAAAAAAATCAAATTCTCTTATCAGATTGAAGAGAAAATAATGCAAGAGAATAATTTATGATGCTTATATAGCTTTATTTATTTTTTTTTTGAAATGTTTTTGCATTAACCAGAGGTGGGCTCTTTGCAATAGGACAAACTTTAGGCCCATTTTCTTGTATCCATGGCAAGTAATTCACTCATCAAATCTTAAGTCTTAACACATGTTTCTACCAATGAGGGTTGGAACTAACGGAAAGGGTTAGTTTTTTATAATATAGTGAAACCATATTTGCATTGCCCATGGTCCCTTATAACATGTGCTTTAGCAGAAAAAAACATGTTTTTTCTCTAATAACAAGAATTTACATGAAGAAAATTTTAACATTCTGGTAAGGCATTGTTGCTAATAAAAAATCACACATGGTAAGGTTGTATTGAATAATTGAACCTAATAAATATAAGCTGTAAAATCTAAATTTTGTCTTTTACAATAAAATCCAAGAAGGTGTACGCTCACTTTTTTTTTTGGGTTTTGGGCCATCAAACATATGCACACGATTTTTTTTACTAATCATAAGTATCCTTCTAATTGAATCAATTTTATTTGAGATATCGTTAGATAATGAATATATACACTTCTCATAGTAGGAATTAAACTTTGGTTTGCCACACAAATTAACTAGAATAATGAATGGAGATAGAGATAAACAAAAAGTTGTAACATGAAAGGAAAAAGGCTTGAATGAGAAGTAAATTAGATGTTGTGAACGATATTAGTATCTATTTAGATTAATGATAAAAGTTATTCATGTTGATATCATGTTTTGATGATAATAAAATAAGTGATTTATGAAGTACTATGCAATTGAAAAATATCTTTGAATTTTAAATGTATTAGTTTGAATGTGTTTTGTCAATGCTTTATAGTTATGCTCGAGTAAAATAACAAAAGTGTTGACAGTACTTAAGCATTGGAATGCAATACTCAAGCATTGTGGTTTTAAACTTAAGTTTTATCAACACTTTCACTCAGTGCTTCAAGTGAAACCTTCAAGTATTGCCAATGCTCGAACACTAGAACTTAATACTTGAGCATCGAGTTCTGAAAATGAAGTTTTAAACAATGATCTCAATGATTACTTCAAGTGTTGGCACGAAGTATTTCCAATGCTCGAGCATCGGGCTCAGTCAGAGACTCAGAAGCTGTGCTATGAGTCAATACCTCAAGCATTGGCTGGAAGCATAGCCAATGCTCGAGCACTAGAACACAGTGCTCGAGTGTTGAGAGTTTTGCCAATGCTGTCAGTCAATACTTCAAGCATTGGCTGAAAGCACAGCCAATGCTCGAGCACTAGAAACTCAGTGCTCGAGTATTGAGTCCCTTCTCTTAGTGCTGTCAAACAATACTCGAACAATGGCTTCCAGCAGAGCCAATGCTCGAGCACTAAGTTACAGTGCTCGAGTATTGAAGGCCTTTGCACCATGCTATGAGTAAATGCTGCAAGCATTGACTAAAAGCACTAGCAATACTCGAGCACTAGCAACCAATGCTCGAGCATCGAGTTCAAAATTTTCTTATTCACTTATTTTTTTTTAAAATGCTCCAGCACGCTATACAAGCACACAAAATACATGAATACCATGACTTAACACTCGAGCATTGAGGATTCTAAACACACTATTTTCAATACTTACACAAAATGCTCGAGCAATCTTAAAAAGCATTATCAGTACTCAAGCATTGTATCTTTGTCACTCAAGTATTCAGAGATTTTTCAAACACTTTTATCTAATGCTTCAGCATTAAGTCATAGCATTGAACTTTTCTTTGAAATATACATTGCAATACTCGAGCATTGAAGTGTCATGCTTGAGCATTACTTTCTCTGACAACTTTATCTCTGACACACTTAACCTGCGTTCTGTATAAAATTTTCTTATCTGTGTAACGACATTTTGAATGCTAACTGCTCTCATAAATGCAGAGAGCTTGACTTATGGAATAAGGAAGGAAGCACATACGTGGACTGAGACACGGAGCTTTTTAACATTCATCTGCAACCTTTGCTGTCGTTCATTCAAACTGCATTAAATGGTTCATTAATGGCATTGTAGAAGTTTGGTGTTGAGAGTAACGGCTATTAATGGAGTCTAACAGATACTTTATTACTTCTCAACTATAAAAGCTCAAGCGTACAATACAAAGAGAGACGAACACCGTGAATATTCAAAGTCATTTACTACGCTATCTGTAAATCATTCAATATTCATTCTATACTTCATTTTTTCTATCCACTCTTTAGAGAGAGCTTTATTGAGCAAACTTCAATTATTAATATGTGAAAAACACAAGGTTGGGACCTTGTGTCATCTGGGTTGAAATTGAGTCAGAAAACAGAGGGTGCAATATTCTGTTTTAGTGAAAAGTGTAAGGGGGAGTGATTTCCCATTGTAAAGGCTTATAGAGCCTCTTGCTGTTGCAGTTAGTGGATTGAGAAATCTCAGAGGTGCTTTGAGGACTAGACGTAGGTCAAGAGGATCGAACCAGGATAAACTGCTTGTATTCAAAATCTTTCTTCTCTCGGTGACTTTGATTTTATTTCTATACATTAAGTTTAAATTTTATAAAGTGACCAATTCACCTCCCTCTTGGTTAAATCCTACACTACCAATTCCAATTTAATATACAGCTTACAATGTAAGTATACGTGATAGGAATTTTATCTCGATCTCTGTGAACGTGTTTTTCCAATGCCAATACAAATAAGATCACATTCTAGTGGTAAGATCCATTTAATATTGCCACCCATCCTAAATTTAGAAACTCAATAACTAATCTATAAATATGAAGAAAATTAGTTAATTAGCTTCTCAATTTATGATTGAGAGCACCACTTTTTTTTTCGATCAAAACAGGGCTCAACTAAAAGCTAGAGTCGCTACATAGAGATTCTAAAATAAACTGGGGAGGCTCACTGAGAAAGACGATTCCTTCTGCCATTGCCAAAGCTTGCTTGGCCATAATATCAGCTACTTGATTCGCATTGCGGTGGCACCAGCTCACATTCGCATCCCATTCTTTTCCAAGCCAATACTGAATTTCATTCAACAAATCGTTCTCCTGATGTTCATCAGACCATCCCCTGTCCAAGATCTCTACTATCTCTCTACAGTCCGTTTCGACAACTACTCTTATCCACTGGAGATCCCATGCACGCTTGAGACCCCAAACCACAGCCCACAGTTCAGCATGAAGACTCGTACCTCTCGCCATTCTGAACATGAATCCATCCATCATTACACCATCATGGTCTCGAGCTATCCCCGTGCAAGCTGATTCCTTTGAATGTTGAATAGTTGCACCGTCAACATTGATTTTGACGCAACCAACGTATGGCGATTGCCACATACCATACGTTTGAGAGAGTGCTACGTTATTATTTTGCCCCTGAGTCGAGCAATCAAGAATTGCACGTGCCTGGGCAATGATCTGTTTGAATCCTACAGCACTATTTTGAAAAACTTGCGCATTCCTGTTAATCCAAATCTGCCGACAGATAACAGCGAACCAGACTCGCCAGGGGTGGCCCAGTATTAGATGCCCTCTGCGCAGATTCCATTCTATCCAGTGGAGAGGCTCGTTAGCCGCTAGGAAGCCTCCTCGGAACTGAGGAGGAATAATGTGTTCCCAGCATCTAGATGCAATGGTACAGTCTCGCAAAGCATGCAAAAGATCTTCTTGTGCATTGCTGAATAAATTGCATCCACTGTTATTGTGTAATCCTCTGCGAACACGGTCATGATTAGTTAAGAGCCTGTCTTTTCCACTCAGCCAAAGAAAGTGTCTGTATCTTTGCGGGACAGGTAGCCTCCAAATTTTCCTCCACAAACCTATACAATTTGTTTCTTGCCGTCTGCACTGAAGCTTGTAAGCTGACTTGATGGAGAAGTGCCCATCAGCAGTACACCACCATCTAGGATGATCCTCCCTCCCACTGTTGTCCAATGGCCTTATCCTTGCTATGGCATGGTTCACTGCACCAGGAAGGAATGACTCAAACTTCTCCCATAACCAATTCCCATCCGGTGATATGAATTCCGCCACGATTTGCTCCTTCGCCCGTTCATCTATTCTTTTTATGGTGTAACTGCTCAGCTGCTCATGGAATGGGAGCCAGCGGTCCTCCCAGAAGCGAATATGGTATCCATCTCCAAGTCCCCAACCTAATCCTTGAAGAGTTGTATCCCATGTTTTCCTTAGCCCTTTCCAAGCCTGAGATTCAGACTTGCGTTTCAGCACACGTGGGATAATATCTTCACCACAGTTGTATTTCTCTCTGAAAACTTTTACCCATAGTGCATCTCTGCGAGTGATCAGGTTCCACCCCATTTTCATCATAAAAGCACAATTATGTTTCCTTGCTTGACGAAGGCCCAAGCCTCCCTCCTCTTTCATTTTACAAACATCGTCCCATGCTACTAAATGAACTTTTCTTTCTTCGCTGGTACTCCCCCAGAGGAACCTACGGTTTCTCTTGTCAATCTCATTGCAGATCTTAACCGGAAGCAAGGTAGTTTGCATGGTGTAGGACGGAATTGTTGCCACAACAGATGAAACCAAAGTGTGGCGGGCAGCCATTGAAAGGTTCTTTGATTTCCAACTGGTGAGACGACTATCCATCCTATCAAGCACATATTGATAAGAACTGTTAACCACTCTTTGGTGATGAAGGGGAACGCCTAAATACCTGTCCAAATCAGAGGTGGTGTTAAAGCCCAAGAAGTGACTGATTTCCACCCGCCTATTGTGCTCAATGTTGGAGGAGAAGAAAACTCGCGATTTGGCATTATTCACCTTTTCTCCCGACGCAGCGCAGAAGTCATCGAGACAGGCCTTAGTAATAGCTGCTTGTTCCATATTAGCTTCTGCAAACAAAATCAAGTCATCTGCAAAAAATAAATGAGAGATAGCTGTACCATTTTTCTTCAAGCGAAACGGATGCCAATTTCCGTTTAAAACTTCATGCTGAATAAGATGAGCCAACTTCTCTATAGTAATGACGAAAAGGTAAGGAGAGATAGGTCTCCTTGACGGATTCCCCTACTAGGAGAGAAAATAGGTCCTCTAGCATCGTTCCATAGAACTTGCATTTCTACTGAGGTCAAGCAGTTATAGATTAAGTCAATAAAACTGGACGGGAGCTGTAGTTCTTTCAAGCAGTTAATGATAAAGTTCCAACTAATCCTGTCGTATGCTTTTTCTAAGTCGATTTTTATGGCCATAAACCCCTTCTTTTTCTTCATATTCCTCATAGAGTGAATCACTTCTTGAGTCAGAATAACATTATCGGATATCTGACGACCGGATACGAAACTACATTGATTGGGGCTAATTACCTGAGGTAAAATACCTTTAAGCCTTGATGCTAGCACCTTTGTAACAACTTTATATATTACGTTACACAAGCTGATGGGCCGGAAGTCACGGAAAGATTGAGGCGCATCCACCTTTGGTATCAAGGCAATACTAGTACCATTAATATCTTTGATTTTCTGTGGGTTGGAGAAAATCTCTTGAACCATGTTGATCACAGAAGGGCCTACGTGCTCCCATTGGTTTTGAAAGAATAGCGGGTTTAAGCCATCGGGTCCTGGGGCCTTTAAGGCTCCCATACTAAACAGAGCCCGTTTAATTTCTTGAGGGGAAGCCATATTCCCCAAAGACAGAACCATGTTAGGAGGAATGATTGGAAAATGCTCACCAAAATTTACGCTATAGGGCCAGGGAGACGAATTCATAAAAAGCTGCTGGAAATACTTTGTACCCAATATGGTAATCCTCTCACTGTCATATATCCATTCCCCATTTTCATTTTGCAGTGCTTCAATTTTCTTTTTCTTTTTCCGAATGTTCGTCAATATGTGAAAATACCTCGTGTTTCTATCTCCATGATGAAACCACTTACAGCGTGATCTTTGGAGCCACATAATCTCTTCTTGGACCAGGCATTTCTCTAATTCACGCCACACCTCCTGTCTTCTGCTCTCCCAAAAGGAATCCTGTTGTAACTTGTTGTTTATTTGTTCCAACTGTCTCAACAGATCTTCTTTCCGTCTGTCAATATGGCCAAACACCTGCTTATTCCACCTTTGAACTGCTGTATGAAAGTGTTTGACATTGTCATTCCATTTATCTCCTATATTCCAGCATTCCTTTACAAAACTCTCAAAATCCTTGTGAGCTACCCAAGGAGCAAAGAATCTAAACTGTTTATTACCTTGGGGTCTAGGGGCTTCTTCCTTAAGCTTTAGTAATAGTGGACAATGGTCTGACTTCAATCTTGGAAGGTCAATTGTTGAGGGAAAATTAAATAGGTTCATCCATTCCGTATTAACGATGAAACGATCAATACGACTAGCAGAGTTGCCACGTTGCCATGTGAATCGCGGTCCCTGGTATTCCAGTGATGCTAATTCCCTCTCATTGTACCAGCTGACAAACTCACTATCAGGTTTTAAGGGTATTCTAGCGACAGATTTGCGATCCTTTGGTTTTATTGCAAGTTTACCTTTTAGCAAAAAAATTTGGGTATTAAATATAAAGCGACTTATACGTTTTTAATGATTATTTTTTCAATTCTATCGTTATTTAGTTTTTGTTGAAAAGAGAAAGATATGCAAAAATAATTTATAAATATAGACGGAGAGGTAGGGAAATACCTGTGATGATTACCTTGCTAGCTTTAATTTTGACTTGACTGTGAGGCTTTCAATGACTTGACTTGTAACCTAGTGATATGGTATCTTCTAATTAGGAAGTTACAGGTTCGATCCCATACTATAACATCATGCTGTTACCTCCTATTAAAGATAAATTTAAAAATGAATTTATTGAAATAACTCATATTTGTTGCTTTAATTGGAGATCTTGATACGCGAGGATTAACTAAAATCAGTTTACAATAATAAGCATGAAAGTGTGGTAGTTGATAATCAGTTTGATTTGTTAGCTAGGTTGTGTTGTGAATCATGAAATGACTGGTTGTGGTCATTCAATTCAACAATGGAGGCTATTGGATTCAACCCTGGTCTATTGTACGTAAGTCCATGACCAAGTCGTCTCTTCTTTTTCGGCTAAGATTCCATTTAGGGTACACGTTAAGCCAAAATAAAACCATCTCGAAATCTATTAAAAATCATGTCAAAATCCATAAATTTTTCTCGGAATCCGTAAACTTCTTTCTTCCAACGGATTCCCAAACACACTCTCCATGTTATTGCTACACAAGTTGGACCCTGTTTGGCAATGCCTCTGGATTCTCTAAAAGCTCGTTTCATAGTACTTTTCTGTAAAATGAAATAATCTCCTTCATATATTTACTGCGTTTCCAGACGGGCCCAAGGGTTGATTTACTTATGTTTTGAACTGTAAGTGCCAAGTCATAAGTTCCTTCGATTCATTACTCTTTCCGGGGGCAGACCTGCTTGTATATTTCAGTGGGTTCAGCCGCACCCCCTGACTTCCAGAAAATTAGGTATATATTAGTACTATGTGATTTATTTTACACTTACTCATTGGTTAATTTTGAACCTACTAAACTTTTACTCAAATTATTCTCAAAAGATATTAAGAATCAAGATTCACTTGCTCTTTCCAAATTTCTTTTGTTTAAAAGGGCAACACGAGTCCAACGTGGCACACACATCAAGTGTTTGATGCAATTATACCTTTGAAATATTTTTTTATTAGCAATAAGCAATTTGAATATGTGGTGTTGAATTTTTTTTTAAAAAAAATTAGGCTATAAAATGTACAAAAACGTATTTTAAAATACTAAGAAATTATTTCTGAAGATTGAGTGTTGCTAAAAAATGGTTTGGAATGATTCTTTTTGTTAAAAAATCCATTTTATTAATTATTAATTACGTATAAAAATGATTTTAAAGAATCTTAAATAAATATCAAAAATTTTTTTACCTCAAATTATATGTGCTGAGTGTATAAAGCATGCAGCTACGGAAACTAATCAAACTCTATTTACAATTATGAGAGAGCCCCTTCTGTCCTCACCCCTATCGACACGTGGCGATCGTTTCTGACATCAGACGTGGCGAACCCACGTACACCGATATTTTGCTGATTCCTTTTTTCTGTGTGTATGGTTGTCGGAACAAGTTGTATTTGAAAACGTGCAAGTTGCCTCAGGAGTGGGACCCACCTCATTATGACCTCCCTCTTGGGATTAACATACCATGCTGTGCACGACACGTGTCTTCTTCGCTTCTCTTTTCCCTTCAAACTAAAAAATAATTAATTGTGTATTTATTATTTTTGATAAAATTAATTTTTATAATTTATAAATTGATATAATTAAATTATATAGGTTAAAGTATATATTTAAACTTTTAAATTTATATCAAATTTTAGTTTAATTCTTTAAATTTAAAAAGTGCACTTTGAATCCTTTATTTTTAACATCGTTAGTTTAACTTAATGAAAAATGATAACTCAATAAATTTAAATGGTGATTCCATTATTAAATACTGATAAAATATGATTAAATTTTAAAATTTTAAAATAAATATATTAAATCATCAATATTTAAGTAAATTTTAACATTATTTATTTAAATAAGAATGACTGAATTAGCAATTTTCGTTAAGTAAGACTAATTTAAACATTAAGGATTAAATGTCCATTTTAGCTTTTCAAAATATTTTTTACAATTAATTAATTTATTTATCGCTATTAATTTTCACAAAGAGTTCTAGAAACTATTAGAGATAGTATTTCTTTAAAATATTAAATCTAAACACATCAATTTTTCTATGAACATTTGGTCATCCGATTATCCAACATCTTTTTAGGATTTTATTACCAACCATTTTAGCAACTTGATATATCTAAATATGTTAGTTTGAGAAACACTTTTTCCAACACAAATCAAGATCCGTAAAAAGCATATCGAAATCCGTAAGATCATCTTGGAATCCGCAACACCTTTCTCCCAGCAGATTTTCAAACTGTGTGTGGGAATCCCTTGGAAGAAATGGATTTATGGATTTCGAGATGATTTTAAAGATTTTAAAGTGATTTTACGGATATCAAGATTTTTTACCGATTTTAAAATTTTTTACGAATTTCTTGTCTTGACTTACGTACACCGTTGAGAAAGAATTTTTCAAATAGGCACAGAGTTGATTCGTTTTGATGGCAATACTTTCACTTATATGGAATTTTTAAGAAGGTAATAAATTAAATTAACGTACAAAAATCCCCTTTGGCATATATTAAAGAAAGAAATATGTGTTTGTAGTTTCCTGATAGTTTTCTTGTTTTGCCCATTCTTCTTGGACCCGCTTTCTGCCAAATAAAAAATAATAATTATTTTCAAAATAAGACAAATTCTTAGATTTTTTTTTATATGACGAGCTAGATGCTCTTATTATATGTCAGGGTCAACAAATGAGGCATCATTCCATCAATTAGAGGTTCAAATTTTATACATTCGATGGAACTTGTGTGACCATTTTACCCCTCACCCTCACTCCATGAAACTTTGTCTTCATCCATTGTGGCAGTTTGAAGGATGATGTGAGGGACGATGAAGATGACAAAGAACGCGGTGGTGATGACGGCGGACGGCGGATGACGCTCTGAGGACTTTGGTTGTTCTGCTTCTCCTCTGACCATACGGAGATCTATATGCCTTGTCATCTCCTAAATAATTTTAAATGATCTGATGTGACATCTATTCCATTAGATTTAATGGCCATTTTAAAGGTAAGGTGTTAAATATTAAACTATGGAAGTTGAGGGGTGTCATTTGTAAATTTTTAAAGATGGGGTATGTTATATGTAACAGAGCTAAAGTTGAGGGACACTATTTAGATTTTAGCCTTTTTTTTAATCATTCTCTCCTCCACCCATGCTCTCTGTAAATAAACCTATGTTTAAAAGAGTAGAATTGAAGCATGCTTTTCGTTAGGTAGTGGCATCCCTCTCTGCTAGGGTTTCTCTTCCCCTCTATTAGGGTTTCTTCTCGCGGCGGCGAGTTTGCTTCGTGGGTGGTGCCGGACTGACGATCTCGTCCTCATCCTTGGAGGGCTCCTAGTTTGTTTCGGTTTCGTGTTGCAGTGAGTTTTTGTAGGGCCGTCG
>JANTPZ010002926.1:0-17706 GCA_025593235.1 Vachellia pachyceras
AAAAGCAATTTCCTCCTCCCCTTCCTTGGTTCCAAAATATTGCTGTTTTTACCTCATTGTGTGGTCAATTTACAAATTTATATAGCATAACTTCATTTAATATTATTTTTGTTTGCGGTGGATATCTTTGTCTATTAATATATATTAAAAATGGATTTCATTCATCATAACAAAGCTAAAATGTAGTTTCTGAATTCCTATCTACCCGTGCAACGCACGGGGAGCACCGTCTAGTTTTATAGAATATTACAATTATTGAGTTGCATGGAAAATGGATGAAAACCTCTATTTAAAAAATTTATTTTACTTTTTAATAGAGTTTTAAGTAAGGGCATGTTTGATATGGTGGAATTGGATGATGCAATTGGAATGGAATTCATTTCCTATGTTTGGCATAGTGAAATTGGAGGTGGAATTGGAAGTGAAATTCAAAATGGGTAGAAATGATTTCCATAATGTAACACATGACATTGCATTCAATTCCATGGAATTGATTTTTTGGCCCATCTTTTTTATCATATTTATATCCATTTCCATCTCAATTTCCATATTCATCTCCATCTTCATCTCTATCTCCACCAAAATCAATTCTAACGTACCAAACAAACCATAAAGGATTGAATTCACCGATAACGTAAAGGTACGCTTTTGCCTTGACCGGTAACACGCTACCTATTTAGGCCATCAACAACACCTAGTTTAGTTGGGATGGAACATTAATCATGGGTTTGTTTGGCATTTCATTTGTAAAGTCAGAAGCCGCTCAACATTGTTTTTCTCAAAATTAGATAATTTTCTTCACATATTTACTTCGACTTATGTAAAAATACTTCTTCACCTCATTCCCAAACGGCCCCGTATAAAAATTAACACCCAATTACATGGGGTCTCTAACTTGGTAATTACATGGGGACCTCTAACTTATTGTGAGAAAATCCAACTCTCTAACCATTGAAACCATGGATGAAGGATTTTGATGGGTGAGAAAGACCCAAGTTATAATATAGATACTCTCCAAATATTAATTTTTATGGTATTAGTACTTTGAATGTGAAAATATATTAAATTATTGGGGTCAATAAAATTCACAAGTATTGAGTTTTCATTGCTTTTCTCATACGCTTATCAAAATTTTTGTTATATTAAAATTTAATCAAAATTTTAAATTTTATTTTAACTTTTCAATCGTGGAATGTTACGTAATCCTCGTTAATTTGGCATGACTGTGCACTTAATCATCGAGTGTCCTTTTAAAACATTCTTGTAACATGATTGTGCTTGTTTGGGAAGCACATCGAAACACGTTACATAAAAGTTAAGATAAAACCTCTCTCACATACTTATTCTGACTTACGTAAAATCACTTTTCTTTCTAACAATTTCCTAACACACTAAATTTACGTAACAATTCATGAAATAAATGAAAACTGATGACAATTACTGTTATTACCCTCCAAATGGATTTTGATTTTAATATTTTTTAACTGCCACTTTCATAAATAATAAATCTTAATCTTTAAACATATTTTTTTCAATTAATACAGATATTATTGCCCATTCTGGGTCAATTTTATAAATAATAAATTTATCTGCACTTTTGCTGTCTTTTAAAATGGTGGCAGAAACTTTTCATTAGAAGCATGAACAAGCCAGGTGATGGGGTAAGGCTCACCTGGACTTGAGTGTATTCGAATCCCTCTTTGATACATTTATTTGGTCCCATTAAGTGCCTGCCCTCGAAAACAAATTTTAATATCTTATGAACGCCTGTTTGATAGACACATTGTGACCATTTGGCAATACGTTTGCCACCTCCAAAAGCACGTTCAACAGTGTTTTTCCATAAAACGAGATAATCCTATCCAAATATTTACCTCGACTTGTGTAAAAGTACTTCTCCACTGTTTTACTAAACGGACCAATTAACAATTATGGGCATTGTTGGGAGCGCGGTAGAAAAGTATTATTATGTAAGTCGAGGTGAATATATAAAGATGACTATCTCATTTTGAAGAAAAAAAAAAGCACGGTTAAATGGACTTCTGAACTTCCCAAAAATGTTATCGAACGAGACATATATTATCTATGCTTAGTAAAAAAACAATTATATGACCTCTAAACCACTAAATTAGGGTAAAGCATTCAAAATCTCCCCAAAACTTTTACATTTATCCATATAGGTCCAATATTATCAGTTTTGTCCGTCATTTATCTATGAATGGCATAAAGTTTACAAGGTTTATTGGCATAAAACTCAAAGTTTGAAGAGATTATGTGCATGCAAAGGTAAAATCAAAGGGTATGCTTAAAAGTTCAGAAGGGTTTATCATTAAGTTTTAAATTGAAGTTAAGAAGATTGTCTGTGTATGATTCTAAAAACATTAAAATACTTTAAAATTATCTTTCTTTGGGCTTGTAGAATACATTTTGGACCAAAAAGTCCGTTAGTTTGCAAACTATAACGTTTGGTAACCATTCTTTTAAAACACAATCTGAGCCAAAAAAACTCATTTTTGACAAAATAAATGTACACTGAATCTAACATTTATCCAAACATAAATGCATTATACCCAAATTTATTCTATTAAAATGTATTTCCCCAATGGTTTTCCAAATGGACATTGGATACAGAACAATCTTTATATCCCTGCCACGTTCATACATGTTTTATCATAGTGCTTGTTTGGGATCTCATTTTTCCTAACGATGCACGTAAGTCAAGATAAAACAATCTTGAAATCTGAAAAAACCATCTTAAAATTTATAAAAACCATCTTAAAATCTGTAAAACCACATAGGAAGCCATAACTTCTTTCTCCCAACAGTTTCCCAAACACACACATATTCTAGTTAAAATGAGGCCCTTCTTCTATGATTGTCCAATCAATGAACACATATTCATTGGGCCAGGCCCAATAACATTTGGGTTGCATGTAATTGAACAGATTATCATGCTATGAGCAACAATAAAATACTTTCTTCTATTCTAAATATACCGTACTTGTTTGGGAACACCGTTTCCCAATAGTACACACGAACCAAGATAAAACTATCTTGAAATTTGTAAAAATCATCTTGAAATCCATAAAAACCGTATTGAAATCCGTAAAACCATCTAAAAATCAGTAAAATACTTCGAAATCTGTAAACTCATTTCTCTTAATGGAATTCCCAGACGCACCAATAATCTTGTTTTTATCACTCCATTCATTCATTTATTATTTTTTAGGAAAATATTCATATATATATATATATATATTAAATGTATAATCGTATAACTATTGAGGCAAAACACATTAGTCCTGCCATCTGCCCAACAATGGCATTGCTATCTACTTGGATGAGGTTCCAGACTCAGGCCTGACATTGATATGTCTATATGTTTTCATGCATTTAGAAACTGTATAAAATAAAAAAAAACTAAAATTAATCTTGTTCTAACATTTTTTTTTAATATATTACAATAGCTTAAATAACTAACACTCTACTTCATTCTTATTACATGAGAATATCATGTAATTGTGCGAAATTACATGATAACATTATCTATTTATTATCAAATAGTAAATAATACATTTAAGAATGTCTTCATTGATACATTAAAGCTGACCAATATGTACCTCACCCCATCATTCTTTTATATTGCTTTTTTGTAATACCACATGATATTAAAATGTTTACAATGTTTAACAGCAGGGTTGAATTAGAGGGATGGATTAATCTATGTTTAAATTTCCATTATAAGAGGCACAAACATTTAGTGTTATAAACAATATATCTAGTAAAATGATACATATAATTAATAAAAAGATGCTTACAATATTTTAATCATTTATTTTGTATTTACATAAAATGCATCATTCTTTGGTTACGTGAGAGGGCTAGACTAAAAGGGGATTGAGAGCTTGTTTGTTTTCGCTTTCTAAAATATAAGTTTGGTTTCAAAACATAGGCTTTGTCCAATTACTCACATTCTTCGAAAAAGCTATTTTAAATACAAAATCTCGGTTTAAAACATAGGTCTTGAAAAAGTTATTTTTTTAATCGCGCATTCTCTCCCAATAAATTTTCTCTTTCTTACTGTTTTGTTCTTTCTCTTTCTTTTTTCTTACATACTTTTTACTTTGGAATCCGTAAAAGCCAATAACTTTTCAAACACAATCATATTTTTAAAACTTAGATTTTATTTTAAAATCTATAAAAACTAGTCTCTAAAATTTAATTTTTACTTCTAAATTCTTAAAACTTTTTTTAAGAGGACTTCGAAATCAGGCTGAAGCCTATGCAATTATTCTCCAAGTGAACCATCATTTTTTTATATTGCTTATTGTAATACCAAGATGTACGTGGAGGTCGTGGTAAAAGATCCAGTCATCCGATTATATATTAAAAATAATAAAAAGAGCTCAAGGAGCCCACAATCAAAAAAAAAAAAAAAAAAAAAAAAAAAAAAAAAAAAAGGGTCCTAGTAGGTGCCTTTTGTGGGCCCACCGACCTATCATGTGATTTTAAAGAAGGTCACCAACTCATCTCTTACCTCGGAAAATAACGTTGTATCATAGTTAAGCATGCACAATCATGTACGGCCACATTTAGGCGCCCTATGACTACCGGATTTGACTGTGACTCGTGAATAATAATAATGGTATTCTCCTATTTACCCTTAAAATTAACATTCTAGATATTGATATACAAATTTATTTCACATACATACCTTATAAATTTTAAATCACGTTGAAAGGGTACTTCTATTAATTTATGAACACTTTATAATTTAGATTTAAATGGGAGACGAAAATCTCTCTTTTTCTTGTCACATCCCCTTCTTTTCTAACCATTAGATCAATGTTTACATTATTCATATTTGGTTTTAATTAATTCCTCTTCTTTTTTAAAATTAGATATTTCAATAATAATTTTATTAAAGATAAAGTATGAACAATTTAAATGTTGATTTAATAATTATAAAATTTGGAAAAGGATGAAAGAGGAAAAGGAAAATGTAACTGGCGGTAAGACCATAGGAAATAAAAGCATGTAACTTGTTAGATTGTTTAATTGTGCTAAATAATCATATCGTTACTCTACTCAATCTATAATATAAGAGTTAAATTGAAAGTTTACCTTAAAGTTAAATATAAACAGTTAATTCGTTTTGTCTGGCCACTAAATAGTGTTGCAAAAAAAAAAAACCAATCTAATTGAGATTTGAGAGCAAGAGACTTACCAATAAAACACAATAAAGGGAATATACAAAAAAATCTAAGAAATTCTACATTGCATAATCAAATTAGAAAAAGTGATTATTTCCTTTATATTCGAATTGTTACAATCCACTGCTTCAAATTTTTTGTTCGTGGACAATAAAATATAAAGGCACAAACCAGGAAGAACAAAAGAAATTGTATTTCGAAACCCCTTGATCTTATTCAAACCAAGCAATGCAAAAAAGAAGAAGAAGAAGAAGCTGTTTTTAAACATTGCAAAGGTTCATTTTCAATTCAAAACCAAACGAGTACCTGCCAAGATTGTATTTGAATTTGGAAAATTGCTAAAAAATCTCTTATTGAAAAATTCGTAGTTTAAAGCTACCTAAAATTTGTTTAAGTACTCGAGCGGAGCATGTGCAGCCATATGTCTAAATATCTTTTATTTTGCTTGCAAAACAGGATATTTACATAAACTCTTTTTCAACTGTAATCTCTACTTTTAAATATATGTAAAAGTCTTCAAAATTGAAAAACACTTATATTACTAAGAGATATGTTGTATATATCTAAAAAAATTGCAGCAACTAAAAGTATGTTACATATAGCGGAAGAAAAGTTGCACATTAAAGACCCAATACGTCCATAAAAAATTTTCTTTGGGTAATAAATATTTGATGGGGATTTTTTTTAGCAATTTCCCCATTTGAAAACGTGTTCAAAAGAGCTTTCACCTTCCTTAACTAACAGTTTTTCAAAACACACATTACACAAACTAAAATGCAAAATGATAAAGCTTCCATCACAGTTGAATAATACTGCTAAAGGCTCAAGGTGACCAAAATATATACTAACTCACTCCGATCATAGATATAAAATCTAGTTTATACTGTAATTTGTAATATAAACTAAATTTTATATTTACAACAGTGTAGAGAGAGTTATTCAGGGTTCGGGGAAAGAAGCATGAGAAGACAGGCTCTGGTTATGAAGAGTTTTGCTTCCTAGTGGGAGAGAAAGCGTCGAAGCTTCTGGAAGCTTACCTTCTTCTTCTTCTTCTTCTTCTTCTTCTTCTTGGATTCATTATTTGCAGTGTTTGTAATCTTGATGATGATCTCCTGCTACCTGATTTTTCGTATTATTATAGGTACGTATCAGATTGAGAGCAACGTACAGCCACACGATCGGTCTCACACTAAGCCGGCCCCAAGCTTTCAATTTTCATGAACTGGATCTGCTTTGAAGTTTGAACGCTCGCGTTCTCTCTCCCCCACACTCCTTCCTATAAATCTCTCATTTGGGACCCATGCATATGATTGTTTCATACGGTGTATTTGGGAACTCCATTGGGAGAAAATAATGTACGGATTTCTATATGGTTTCATAGATTTCAAGATGGTTTTTATGGATTTTAAGATGGTTTTGTCTCGATTTACGTGCATCGTTAGGGAATGAAGTTCCCAAACAAGCACACTATCACCAAATATTGAAGCAATGTTAAGTACGGACTCTCAAATTTTTTTATGAACACAATATATATTTATCATTACGCTTTTTTTTTAAGGAAAGGGTAGCTGACTATATTGATATGAATAGAGACTGGGATATACAGAAGCTGAGTGCTTGGTTTCACCCTTAAACTATTGAGTGCATCATGACTGCTCACCCACCCCGTGAGGAGAGAGGAGAGGATATATACATTTGGAAACCATCCACTGAAGGTCGTTTTTCTGTTAACTCTGCTTATTATTTCCTTTTTACAGGTATACACCAACAAGAAGATAGCATATGGAGGAAAATTTGGAGATGGTAGGTTTCTGACAAGATTAAGGCATTTATGTAGCTCTTTACTCATGGTAAAGTGCATATTGCTCAACTTAGAGTCAATAGAGGAATTGAAGATTCTGCGGCATGCCCCTTTGCGTGTCCGCAGGATGAGGATTCCATGCACCTCCTGAGAGACTGCCAGAATGCTCGTGATAGATGGCTATCTATTGTCCACTCCTCAAAATGGCACATTTTCTCATCACTTCAAGGAGCAGATTGGATCCGTTGGAACCTCAATAATGAGGCCGGGAAGTAATTCACCAAGAAAGTCCAATAGGCTACTCTGTTTGGCTATACTTGTTGGGATATATGGGTCAATAGATGTAAAAACTGTTTGGTGATAGTGGAACAGATGACTACATGAATGCTCACTCCAGCTTGTTCAGAGCATGTCTGGACCAAGATCTAAAGTCCAGGTATGAGTTCTATAATAATGCAAAAAGGCAGGATCAAAATAGAACCAGAAACAGATGCGGATTCATTAGATTGGAGACTAATGCATCTGTGCTAGGTTCTGGCAGAAGTGGATGTGGAGGAGTTATTCGAGGAGATTATGGTAGTTGGGTATGTGGCTTTAGTTGCAAACTCACTTCGGTGCATACTTCCATTGCAGAACTGATAGACATAATTCATGGTCTTTATTTATGTTGGGATAGAGGAATTCGTAAAGTAGAAGTCATGTCAGATTCCATTAAGGCTATCAATTTAATCATACGAGGTTGCCCTTCAGAACACCCGTTTGAGGACATTGTTAGAGAGGCTAGACTTCTTATGTATAGGGACTGACAAGTATTTATAACTCATGTAATTAGGGAGGAAAACACCACTGCGGACTATTTCGCCAAATTAGCTCATAACCTAATAGGAAATTATTGTATTTTTGGGACCTTCCACCCTGCTTGAATAGGGTCGAGGGTGAAGGGGATTAGGGTTTTTGCCCACCCCTTTTCTTTTGTACTTTTCACGTAGTTGAAATGGTATTCAGTATTTCTATTCAAAAAAATAATAATAAGGTTTACTGTATATTTTATGGATATGTAAATATATTCAAATTTTTGAGTGATTCTTCTATTTCTTATATCAAATGGGGGAGCTGCTTTTTTTTTTGGATAAGATAAATATCTCAGGTTAAAAAAGGGAAATTACATTGCTGTCTGGAGAACATAAATATCTGAGTTGCTGTAGATTTAAAAATCTGGAACGCCACATTTATTTTTTCGACCAATAAAAGGATAAGGAATAGAGGCGGAATGGGACGGGGAAAGAACAGAGGGGCCTGAAGGGATATATGTTGGGGAATTGTTGGTGTGGTGTGGTTCCACTTTTGGAAGGCATTATTAGTGACATTGCATATTGTTTACTTTGACAGTAAATATAAGAATTAGATAATTAATGAATGTACATTAAAATAAAAAAATAAATTTTGGTTGTTATTTATAATTAAAGAAGGATATTGTCTGATGTGTTGGTGATTGGAGTTGATCGAGATGTATGAAATTCTTTAAAAAGATGCAGGTGAAAAACAATATCTTTTAGTTAATAATTTATTCAGAAATCTCTCATTTGACAGAGTATAATAGCGACGTGCGATTTATGCAGTTGATTCCACTTGGTAGGATAAAATTGGTTGTTATTGTTGTATTTATAACTTGTGCTGGTTTTTCTCATTTGGAGTACTATCTCCAACAGTGAAATCTCCCTTTAGTACTTGCAATTAATAGAATATGTTTATGGCTAAAACAAATAATTCAACTGGCTCTTATATTTAACAGCTGAGAATGAGTATATAAAAGAAAGAAGCATAATGAGTGGGAAATTTCATATAATTGGCAAAAAAGAAAGAAATTTCATATAATTGGATTGAATGTAGAGGACTTGATTCTCTTCAAACAAAATTGAAAGATCAAGAATTCGAATACTGGGGATAGCAAAAAGATCACACCATGAGAAATACCCCTCCTCAATAATGTTTGAATATTTGAAATTCAAACTATTCTCAAAATATTATGTTTTCACATTTAGACAAATTTATACAAAACCTTTTAAAAGAACAGTATTCCGAGTAAAATAAATGATAATTTCTAGAAAATTTAGAGGTGATTTATTATAACATATATCATATTTGTGCAAAGAAGTTTTGTTGAAGTCTTTTTTTAAAAAAACGATTCAACTCAATTGAAATGGTATGAACTCTTTTTTTTTCCTGAAGCATAAGTATCTTATACTGAATGAAATATTTAAAACATTGTCGAGTATTGAATGTTCACACAATATCTAACAAAATTTGGATCTTGATTCATGAGGAGCTGACATATTCTATTAGATCCAACCCCCAATGGAAAGAACTCTTGATCAAACAAATGATTATGATCCGAATCCAAACCCTTGTATATGAGTATGTGAATACTTTGCCTTCGATACCGCAAACAATGATGATGATGAATCCCACGTTATGAGAGAAACATAGAGTTTGTTTGTAACAACTTTTCCAAAAGTCAAACTTATATTCAACAATATTTTTCATAAAACGAGATTATCTCCTTCATATGTTTACCCCGACTTAAGTAAAAATACTTCTCGACCACGTTCCTAAACGAATACATAATGTTGAACTTGAAATTAATTTTTAAGAATGTTTAATTAAAAGATGATGAGGCAAATAGGATGCAGTAAGTTTTGGAATGTGGCATACCCATAAGCTGGCACCAACACTTATTGGGGAAAGACCAGCCCCAATGAGATGTCGGCACCCAAAACACTCCAAAATAACTATAAGTGAAAAGGAACTCTTTGAGAAAATGACAACCTTGTTTTCATATTATTTCATCTCCATCGCTCTCATCACTGTGCTATTTTATATCCTTATGTATTACTCTTTTTTTATCCTTTTTATAAGATATAAATAACTGGATTATGCATATAAAAAATGGTTAACATTGATTAAAACTAATAAATATGTAAAAATGTAACTTATTTTTCAAAACATTCTTATTTATGGATAGAGATGGAGGGACAGAATGGGTGAAAATTTAAAGATATGAGGGAACCAGTGGGAAAAAGTTATTAAAGTTTTAAATATATTTAAAGTGTAGTTCATTAAAAAGATCAAAGAACATTGAGGAGAAGGAACAATACATATGGAAGTGATAAAACCGAACCGTAAGCGATCACTGAAAAACCTAATACTAACCCCTAAATAATTGGCCCATCGTTTTGCTATTTTTTTTTTTTACTATGCTTCCTTCCTTGCTTGGCTAAACAAATTCTTCTGCTTCCATCCCCTTCAAAAATGACAGTTTTTGGAGGAGATATTCTTAATTGAAGCATTTTAAAATAATGCCTACCTCTTTGAGGCTGGGTCAATATACCAATTAGGACTCATTTCTTTTTCTTTCTTAATAAAAGGACCCGTAAGTAAGCATAACACAAAGAATAACTAGCTAATGGTGGATTGGGACCAAAATCTTCATAGAGAATGACTCTATTCTCTACAGAGGGAATATCCATGATGGCAACTTGAATATCCATTTGATGATTATGGTGGGTTAAATTATCGGTGTAACATTTAGCTTCTCCTGATATATATGTTCAAATGTAACAATTCAATCTTGTACAAAAAGAATGCGTAAAGCTTTTGTTGAGTCGCTATAGACTGTAATTTTACAGTGATGGTTATTTCAACTGAAGCAGTGTCCTGCATTAATATCCATAATCTCTATGTAGCAGTAGGATTAGCGTATCTTGTCTTGGAGTAGGCTGCCACAAGTAGTTTAACCATTGTGAAACACAGAGCCATCAGTGTCCAATCTCAATCAAATGTCCTAATGAAATGTTCATCTATTTGGAGAATCATTATATGATGGGTTGAGAAAGTGATGAAGTGAATTTTAACCTGTAAACATTATAATCTTTCTGCTTCAAATTGATGTTTGGGAGATAATTAAAAGTGGGAATGACAGTTAGGTCTTTAAAAAATTGTTTTAATGATAATAATAAGCGTACTCAACAAAATTTTCCTAAAAAGAGTCATAAATATTGACTCAAACAATTACAAATCTAGAAGTCTCAATAGCAGACAAGAATTTAGGTTTGAAACGAAACTTGTTTGCAACTATTTGAATCAACAGTTACAACTCATTTTAGATTTTTTTTAATCTTAATTGTCATTAATTAATCTTTTAGAACTTAAATGTCAATATACCCAAAGAGAACCCAATTAAATGATGTTGCCAATTTGTAATGTTATTAGATCTTACAATATGCTCTTAGTAGCTAATATCATGCATCCGATTCACATTACTCAGAGGGATATTTACACACTCCCATAGTGTCACATAATCTGTGTTCTCTTCATACTCTAATATGTTAAGAAAAATTTATGGGATATGATATTTACAAAAACGGATAATTAAAATATTTTCATTGAAAAGAGTATGGATTGCATAACACTTCGAGAACATGTAAGTATTTCTATATTTCTTATACTGGAAGAATGAAATTAGCAGCACATGCTCAATACAGGTGTGAAGATACGTCAAAATGCATTGCTTTTCACTCACATGCATGCTCTACACAAAGTCACAAACAAGTCTATTGTCTTCTTTTCTTTGAAAGCGATGCTTAATTGGCTGAATAGGTTAATTAAACAAGTGATTGATACTTACTCTCATTGGTCTGCCCAAGAAATCGATAAGAAAAATCAACCTTTACCTTTGGCTTTAACAATTTTGATGAGGAAAAACGGTTGTGTTCTAATTATTTTGGGGCTATATGCAGAATCTCTGATGTACTTGGCAAATATATGGGCACTCGGATTGATGTTGTAGGACTAAAACATACAAAGAACCATCAATAAATCTTGGCTTGCCAAACACGCATAGCTCAAACCTTGAAGGTAAAGTACTAATGCTCCTCCTTGTCATTAATACAAGAGCTATGCGTCAATTCTATTTATCTCTCAAATTTATAATTTTTCCGCAAGATATTCATATTGATTGCACATGTTAAGAAGTAACTCCAATGTACATGATCAACGATGATATTTTAGAAAAGTCACCATATATTTATTACAAATAACTTTCTTTAAACCAGCAAATTAGATTGAAGATGGTATAAACCCAAACGGTAATTATGTCACTTGATAATTGTCAAGTGGAGGAATATTAAAGGAAAGTGTTTTTTTTTGGGCATTTGACCAGTATCATGTAAAGTGACCGAATTACCCTTGGTTCATGTCATGCATGTTGATATGAATTCCTCCCCAACAATCAAACCTGACATCCCAAGCTCATCAACTTGGATCTTCTCATAGGAATAGAGGACAGATATTTTCCTCACACACACACACACACACACACACACACACATATATAGCAAATCAGAAGCAAACATTATTTTAAACATTCCCTTCCTTTCACTTTTGTGGCAGATGAACTTCTTTGAGGAGGATAAAATAAAGGCGGCATTTACAGGGCTAGCTAGAAATATGGATTTAAAAAGATATATACTTGACTCGTTCCCTTCAAAATATACAAGCATTAACTCTCTCCTCTCTCAAGCTATACTATGGAAGATACAGCTGCTAGCCAATGAAACATATGTTGAAATTTATTTGGATAATAATTGTCCTTTACTATTGGCTGCCCATACTTAGAGAACATGAATCATGCTTTAATTTTGCTCAATAATTTTGGCTACGTCTAGTCCTGATGGCTGGGATGTTTGGATAAAAAAAATTGAAATTGAGAAAATCTTCGAGATATTGGATGATTAATTATTCAATTGGATTCAAACATTTTTAACTAATGTGCTTTAAAGAAAACTTCAAATTTCCAGATACTTGCTTGCCTCTCTTTTTTGGTATGGCTATTTGATGGATCATCAATATTACCAAGAAGATTATAACGCGCCTAATAAGCAACTGAGAATTAAATTCATTGCCTGAAGAGTACGTTCATCAATCCAGATTGCTTACGAAACATATATGGGACACCATTTTCGGAGACATCAATGCCATGTTTCAACTTTTTCCTAGTTTTGGGGTTTTTGTCTCTAAAAGCAATCATACCATCTATTGTAAGCATAGCTTTTCTCTCATTGGACTCCTAGTTTAAATGATTATGATGTATTTTAATGCTCCCTCTCCCTATGGAATATAGGAGTTAGATAACTAATATAAATAAATATTAAGAAAAATTGTCAAATTAATTATTTCTAATAAATATATTTTGATTTTTTAAAATACCCCATTTAATCGTTACCCACGTTAATGGAAGCCCTTTTAAAATATATATCTAATTGATAAGCATAGCTTGAGAAAAAATTAATTATAAATTTGGGAGGTAAAATATGTTAAAGTCTTACATTTAAAAAAATATTATGTACATTTAGGATCATGCATGGGAGGAAGTATTTTATTGCTAATATAATTTTTGCTAGCTGAAAAAAGTAGTAACAATTAACAACTAGTATTCTTGCAAATTGGGGAAAAAAAAGCATTATTATTTTTATGATAAAAATCATGAGCCAAAACACACAAACATGTAGAAACGTCAAAATCAGGGGAAATATCTGGAGACAGAAAACATCAAGATACAAACCACACAAACAGATAGAACTACTCAACACAAATAGACAAAAACAACAACTTTAATGAAATGGCAAGGGCAAGCTTCCATGGTTCTTTTTTATTTCCTTGCTCAAAACTCACCTGGTGTTACTTATTTTGGTTGCAAGAGAAACTTACCAAAGACTAACACATGTTGATATAAATCACTATCTCTCAATCGAATATGAGATATTATTATCTTTGAAATTGTCTAAAAGAATTAATTTTGATTGCTTCGAATCTAAATTTAATATATTAAGTTTGGATTTAGAATTTATCCATTTACAACAACAACAAGCAGCTTATATTTTTTGCATGAAATCATTAAGGAACAAGTTGTATTTAGTTATTTTATGATGAAGGAAAAGTGTTCCTTGACAAATTTTAACTTGTAGTTTTCATTTGGAATAAAATACAGTTGGATCATAACAGAGTGATCAATTATTGTTGAGCATTTTATAATTAAAGATCTATAGATAAGTTCCTCTAGGATTTCAGCTCCTCGGTCAAGTTGCAAAAGTTTGATAAACTTTTGTAAGGTCTTTTATAGCTATGGATATATTTATAAACAAGTTCATCTAGGGTTTTAACTGATCAAAATCCTTAATTTAAGGGTTTATCCGTATCAGTACCCGTCTCTCCAACACATTCAATGATCTTCTTTAAATATGTTCGAATCAAGTTAACAAATTTATACCATTTTCTCTTCAACATAGGCCGTTTCAATTCTTTCATAGATATGGTCATTGTGAATCTTGTATGTTTTTTATATTACCGTATCCTTGTAAAGTTCAACACTAATTCACTATCATATGGCATTATGGGTATTATGATCATACGATATATTAAACTCCATTTTTACCTCATTAGGTAGTTTTAGATTGCAAATAATTTCAATATATATAGCCTTTCTCCATTTAAATCATTCAATATCTCCATCGATCCATCAATTTCACCCAGCTAAAGTTTCTCCTTTTAAGTGAAGATACATTCAGCAGTTGGGCTTTCTTAAATTGAAGGCTATGTATGTGTCAACCATACGTGGCTGACCAGTCCTGCATAATGGTAGGCTTGTGATGTGTGTGTGTGTGGAGGGGCTGGCTCTCTCTTTTTGGGTAATGATACATTGCAAGCCAACACTTGAGAAAGTTAAGAGAAAAACTAGGAGAGGTTCCTAGTAATCAAATACATGAAAGAGCATGAACCCAATTATGCCAACCCTTGAGGGATTTGCCTCTCAATCCTGTTACATACCAAACGATAATGGATAGTATCAAACAAACAGGAGAATTGTCGTTTTAGGAAGAAAAAGAAAGAAAGGAAAAGCAACTCCAATAGGAAGGACCAAAGAAAAAAGAATGTGAAAGATACTACTTGTATGAGGAGGGCCTTTCAATTTGGGTAATGATACGTGGCCAAGCCAAGACTTGAGAAATTAAGAGAAAAACTAGGAGAGGTTTCTAGTAATCAAATACATGGAAGAGCATGAACCCAATTATGCCAACCCTAGAGGGATTTGCCTCTAAAACCTGTTATATACAAAACGATAATGGATGGTATCAAACAAACAGGAGAATTGTCATTTGAGGAAGAAAAGAAAGAGAGGAAAAGCAACTCAAATAGGACGGAGTGAAGAAAAAGGAATGTGAAATATAGTAGTATGAGGAGAGAGCTTTTCAATTTGGCGGCTTCTTTGCTCTTGGTGGCCTCTCCTATACCTCTCGCCCATACTTGATCAATTAAGAGTTTCTCCGACAAACTTTTTTTATTTCCACTCTTCCCTTCAGTCTTTCATCATTCCCATATACATCCCTTCTACTACAACTACTACTACGATGCGCCATTTAGATTAGTAATAGAAGCTAATTTTTCAACGTAATTTATTGTTTACGAGGTAAGTAAGTGAGATGAATTTTGTCTCAACTTATTATGTAGACGTATTTTTACAAGATTATAGTAAACAGGGCCTATATATGTCTATATGTGAACTTCCTTCCAAGTTTTATTCTTTGCTTCCTCCACTATGTATGCTTACTCAATGGATAACACAAGTAAAAGGCCAAAAACAAGCACCATAAATGTGATATCAGATAATAACTTAAATTTTAATTTACTTTATAAGTAAGAAACCCTAATTAAATACAAAAAAAATGTTGATCCTAATAGAATAGGCTTGAACCACTTAAACATGACATCTCGAATTCGAGTTTGCGTAAACGTATAAAACACTTTTAGAATAAACTATCTCCAACTAGTCTTGATAATATTGGAATATGAATCCTTCAAATAGCCATATATATAAAATAAACCCTGATTAAATAACTTAATCCATCAAGGATAGATACGAAGTCCAAAAGTTAGGATATCTGAGTGTGAGTAGAGTCAAATTGATGTGAAGACTCCCACATTAGATAAGATTTGAGCCTAATATATGAATATATAATGAAGTGTATAAGTGTCCCTAGATTCAAGTATTGAGCTTGATATGTAGTGTTCTTCTGTTGCTCGTCACTAATGATCGAATTCTCTTTTGGATAGAATTTATGTTAAGTTGTTTATATTACTATGTGAAATTTATAGGTAAATTTACCAATACACCTAATTTAATGATTAACAATATCAAAATAACATGTATATATATATACATACGAAAATTTACAAAACCAAGTTAATTTACATTGTAAGAGCTGATACAAAAATTTAGAATATGTATAGGTAAATTCAAAAGTGCATATATATAGGTACTTTAATAACTAGCAATAATAAAATGTTAAGTGTAAATGAAAAATTTTAGAAACACCTTAATCTAAGTTTTATCCTTCCCTCATCGTTTTTGAGAAGGAAAGATCTATAAACCCTTTTGCTTTTCGCTGTTATTAATTGTTGCATTATATTATTCATTGACATCTCCTCGGTCGCCCTACAAACTACTGTGCATGCTTTCAAATTCAAATCAAATATTTATAGGGTTTTAACTTATTATTTATTAAGGTTATATGGCAATTGAATGATGAGTTGTAACTTGTAAGGAGTTATACGTTCTTCAATAAGATTTAAATTAGGATAAAGGTGGAAACATTCCCATAAATTTTTATCAAAAGTGCACCCAGCACCACATACTTTTCAGAGAAATTAATATACCCATTAACATACAAAATGAGAGCAAAAATGCTATAACCATTAAATATAACTTAACATTAAATATATATATATATATCTGTGTGTGTGTGTAACAATAGAGTGAGTCCCACAACTAAACAATAATGGTTTTAGTCTATATTTAACGGTTTTGATGTTTTTACATTTCTAAAAAGTATATGATGTTGGACGTACTGTTAATAAAGTTTATGGATACTTTTACACCTTAACTTTATTGATATAAACTTTCTCCTTATTGAAATTTAACCTAACTTAAGTTCAAATTATAGCCATTCGCCAATAGTCTATACAAATTACAGTATATAGTTTATGAAAATTTATATAAGATTATCTTTATGATTTAATATGTAATTTTAACAACGAAGCTTTTTATAAGAAGCAGATGACACAACAAAGTTTTAAATAAGGCAAAAGTATACCAAACCTTTTAAAAATGTGCAATTTTAAAAACTTCCTTAAATTGGCAAACAACATTCATCTCTTTTCTAACGTGGGATCCATATGTTCTCCCTCTAACTAAATTAATAACAATTGTTTGAATCAATTTAATAAAATTATTAAAATTACACTGTTTTTAAAAGATTATGTATACTTTTACGGCTTTCAAAACTTATTTGTATCAAACTTAACTTATAAAATCATATAAAAAGGACATATGAACATGAGTGGTTGAAGAATTGACATAATAGATATAAAAAATTTAACCAAAATATATTTGCCTATATGAAAATAAAAAGGTCTTATATTTACAAAGAAAAAAATAGCTTGAACAAATTAATAGAAAAATCAGTAAATCACTTGCCTTTTGAAAACTTTTACTTCCATTCCTCTCATAAAATCTGTGTTGAAAATTATTTTTCATTTGTTTGTGGTATATATACATAGTATAATAATAATAATAATAAT
>JANTPZ010002927.1:0-22430 GCA_025593235.1 Vachellia pachyceras
AAAAAATGAGTTAAACATTAAAAATTTATAATTGTTCAAAGTTAAGCTTTAATAGTTACAGGAGAAAAATGGAAAAGCCAACTTCTCGTGGGGTTTAGTCAATAATAAAAAAGTCTTTACAAACGACTTTCTTCAAACTGGGTTAAAGCAAAGGCTGGTCGAAGCAAATTTATCTCAGTTTATGCATGGATGTTTTTGCAGCACCAAAATAAGGGCAAACGTCTCTTCACCCTTCCACAAAATGATTGCAAAACAGGTTTCTCTAGTTGCCTTTATGTGAATAAATGGTTACTTTATAATATATATATATATATAATGGGCCATTTCGGAATGCGATGAAGAAGTGCTTTTACGTAAGTCAAGGTAAATATCTGGAAGGGACTATCTCATTTTACGGAAAAATACTGTTAAATGAACTTTTGACTTTTCTAAACGGAATGTTAAAAGTCTAATATATTTTGTTAGTATAACCAATGGGCGGTTGGTAGAGTTGGCAAGGGCTACTACCAGCATTCCTCAGGGCGAGGGTTCGAACCCTGAGGAGTGACAGACGCGATAATTAACGTAATCTCAAAGAGGTTGTCCCATCGGTACCTCGCTACCACCGTAAGGTCTCCTCGCGGGGGTCCGGATTAGTTTGGGGTGGACAATGAACCCAGGATACCGGATGGTTTATACCGGAAAAAAAAATATTTTGTTAGTATAAACTGGTCCAATGGGGTTTATCAATATAAGCCCAAGTATCGTTCGGTTTATAGAAGCGAGGGCCAAGAATAAGCGCGGGCTGAACCAACCCAATACATGAATACTCAACTTTGAGTGAGAAAGGGCGCTTAGTAGAATTGTCAAGGGCTACTACCAGCATTCTTCAGGGCGAGGGTTCAAACCATAGGGAGTGACAGCTGTGATAATTAACGCAATCTCAAAGAGGTTGTCCCATCGGTACCTCGCTACCACCGTAAGGTCTCCTCAAGGGGGTCCGGATTAGTTTGGGGCGGGCAATGAACCCAGGATACCGGATGGTTTATACCAAAAAAAAAACTTTGAGTGAGAAAACCAATCGTTCGTGGGTTCAACTGGCGAAGGGATTGGGCTAATACTCTCACATAAATGGAGAGGGTTCGATCCTGGGGAGTGCTGCTTTGTTGTGGCTTCAGTCGCGGCGCTTGGGGAGGCATCACCACAGCTTAGTGAAGCTGGGTTGACCTATACCTGTGTGGCCATAACTAAAGGGCTTGTTTGACATGCTCTAGTACTCGCAGGGACAGACTCAAGTGGATCATGAGTTAGGTGCCTTACTTTTAGATCGCGGGTGAGCCCAACCCCTTTCCAAAAATTTATATATAAAAAAAACTTTAAGTGAGAAACGAGAGGTAGGTCTAAATCCGTTACAACTTAAAGATCCAAGATATGAATTACAACTGTCAGAAACATCTATATTTAGTGTTGGATAATGTTTTAAACAAAATTACTTTCAATAAAAGAAGCATTAAAGATTGTTTTTGCTCCAAAAGTTTTCGTGGATGATCACCGATCACCTAGAAGATTTTGTTGGATCAATGTCACTTGAGAATTGTAAAAATGTAATAATTCTGTCATAATCCTAACAGAGTCAAATGGTCAGCATTTATTAATCAATTTTGCAGAGGCGGCTTAGTCATGTGGGTACCCAATGATCCTCTGCCAAAACTTCTGAGACAAAAAATGATCCTTAACTCATAAAAGAATTCTTGTGTTTAGCAGAAAAAAAAAAGTCATATAATAATGCAACTGCTAAGCAATAAAGGGGCATATTTATTTTGAGATAAATATTTCAAAACTTGAACGTAGATATGTTAAAAAATTTTATCGCGAGACTAGTGAGTAAGGATTCAAAACATGAAGCCTGGTCGACTCGGAAGCATAATTAAGCTCGCTGTATGCAGGTCTGGGTAATCTAGACCCCAAATATTTCAATTAAGAGACATGCAAGCAAATGCTGCTTCAGCCAAGGAACTCAACGGAGCTTCATAACCAAACGCTCCAACTTAACATTGATGACACTGAACCAACCAAGTTTTATGCCTGTGAAATGGACTGACGACGTTGTAGAGTTGATTATTTGCTGGTGAGCACCTTCAACAATAAAAAAATGCTATTGTGGTAGCAATTTGACACACGTGCTTGAAGAAATGGTAAGTGGAGGTAAATCTCTCGCAATACAGTACTATATATACCTTTGATATCGTTATTTTACAGTTAGAGTTTATAATTGGCACATGGCAACATGATACGGGGGAAGGCTTCGTACAGGAGGCTTCTTTTGTTGTTTATGACGATTTACATGCAATGCCTCTCTATCTCACTACCACGTTGTGTCTGCTAAAGAGCATACGTGCTAAAGATAAAACCGAGGATTTTGCTGAGAATATTAATCCAACTATAGTAATTAATCATACTTTTATATGCTATCATGTGTCCTTCGTATAAGAGTCATTCGATTTTTTTTTTGAAATCAATGAAGTAAACACATTACTTTAAAGTTAAATGATCCTTAATGTAATAGGATGCGAGATTGTACGTGAATGCCTTTAATAATTGGTACTCAGATTCCTTATCATCTCATTCGTTGTCTTACCTTTAATTTTGAAGGTAATGGACATCATTTTGCTCTCAAATACGGTACTAACTGATTCATTGTTACGAAGGAAAACAGATAATTGAGAATGCTAAAACCTTGTTCAAGATAAGTGAGATAAGTGACAAAGAGGACAAGAGGACGATGAAGTTGAATATAATGATTGCGCGAAAACTAAGTGCAAAGTACTGTTTGCTATAGTTGGTGAAGATTTCATGGACCAGCTTCTTAGTTTCCTCACAATCCCCCTAGGAGCAGTGGAGAGACTTTTCCAAGGAAACTCTGGTTTAGGATGCATGGACAGAATGTTTAACAGTTTGACTACTCTTGATTCTATTGATTTCATGTCAGGGAAGAACATACTCGCCAACCTTAAGTTGGCCCCACAATGTGATTTGACTAAACAAATGTTACCTATCAGCAGAGTGATGAAAGCTAAACCGCTATATCATTTTTATATCAATCTGAATGAACCTAGTTCAAGTTGCTGTCTAACTGACGATAATACTTATATTTATAGCATTTCTGGGTGCTCACTAGAGTTGAATTTATGGGACCCAAAATATCCATCAACGAGTAAATCGTCGTACTCGTATAGATATGTGAAGAGGCTGACATTGTTCATGGTTGCAGATGACTTGTCTGCGAAACCTTTCTCATCTGTCCTAGTTCTGTCATGTTTGAAGAAATCTGAAGTTTGTGAGCATGACTTGGAAGACAGGACAGTCTGCGTCAGTGTCCAAGAGGTTGTTTAACATCTTGAAAGCTTCCCTGGTCTCTAAATCAGCGTTGACAATGGGATTGGATCCATTCTTAACAAGTACTTCTATTAAGGAAGAGAACAAGTAACGTAAGCACACAGCTTGCTCAATATAAGTCTTGGGGGCAGGACATGTGATTAGTACTAAATTTCTAGCTGTTCTATATGATAGGTATCTATTTTACTTTTTGTACTAGTAGAATTGTATGATGGCTTGTTCTCTTGTAATTCAATTGATATATATGTTATGGTTTATTTTGTGAGTACGGTTATTGGTGTATACCATATTCCAAACAATTATGAATAAATAGATCAAATGTTCATTGTACTCATTATGTCAAATCCTTTCATTACAAATGATAGCGTGTTCTATTTTTTTTATATTGATTAATTAAATGATAATATTTTAAAAAGAAGATATATAACTAAACGTGATAAGGGAATTGAACGTAATATATATATATATATAAAGAATTTAACTCAGGTAGTTTTTTAAGGGCTTGTTTAAAATCTAGATTACAAAACCTCAGTTTAAAATCTAAATTTTCTTTTCTAAACATGGTTTAAAGGTTTGTGAGGAGGAATATTGGAAGATGATTGCGAATTTGCGATCGATGTCGTGGTGGCTGTGCTTTGTGGTCAACGGAACAGAGAATAAATTTTAGGACTCTGATGATCTGTGGATGACTAGCATTCATATCCATCTCTTTCATTATAATATACACCCAATGACAATTTGACAATAAGTGATGACTTCACCAAGGATTAGAATATATCATTTTATCTAATAAATATCATCCCTTCAATTCTAAGCATGACATTATTTGCAATACATCTCATCCTAAATATAAAATATAAAAGTTAGTTAATTTTTTAAGAGATTAAAATAATTATATAAATTACTTAATTACAATATATATTCTGAAATACTTATATAAAATTAGATTATACTACATTCGGGTCTTAATATAAAATATGATTAACTTTTTTTAAAGATTAAGGAAATTAATTAACTGATTATTTATCATTTTTAAACTGATTTTTCTAATTAACTTATAAATTGATATATAATTTAATGATATACGTCGAAATTTTAGTGTATATATATGTGTTATAATTAAGTAATTTATTTAATTTTTGGAAAAATAGCACCAGAATCCCATGGTTGCATGATAATATCAAAAAAGCCCTTGAAATGTGCCCTCTTACGGAACGATTTCTTGGGACCTCAGTGAAATATGAATGTCATGCCCCATGCTGTATGCTAAAAGCCAAGGAGCAGTTTCAAACCCATCACTGTAACATTTTGTCGTAATCGCCAGAGGAGACGTAGCACCTAGAGCCGGAGAAGACCACATCACTAAGAAATTGAGGAGTCGCCATCGTTGAGAGCATAAGTCGCTATCGTTGAGCCGTAGAAGAAGCATGTCAATCTCCTCCATTTTATAGTTCGCGTCATTATCGGAGAAGTCATCTCGGATCCCTTACCCACAAAGCCAAAACTCAAGTTTTGACACAAAAACTCAAATTATATCAGAACTTGTCAATTGTGGCTATTTGATTTGTCAATTGTAACAAGTCCAAAAGTAGGGATTGATAAGTACAAAAGTCAACATTGACAAGTCCAACAACTATCATTGATAAGTTCAAGTTTTGAAACCAAAACTCGAGTTTTGGTTGCAAAAGTCGAGTTTTGACTAAAAAATTCAGACTTATCAATACTGGCTATTAGACTTGTCAATGGTCGTTTTTGAACTTGTCACCATTGACAAGTCCAACAGCTATCATTGGCAAGGCTAAAAGCCACCATTGACAAGTCCTGATACAGTTGGAGTTTTGAAGCCAAAACTTTAAAACTCGAGTTTTGGTGCACTTATTCTTCTTTGGCGACAACGACAAATTGTAAAATAGAGGAGACCAAAATACTTCTTCTCCGACTCAGCGATGATGACTTATGCTTTCAACGACGGTGACTCTTCAGTCTCTTAGTGAAGGTGATAGTGATGTCATCTTCTTCGACTCTCAGTGCAGCGTCTCCTCAAGCGATTGCGATGGAATGCTACGACGATGGATTTGAAATAGCTCCTCAGCTTCTCGTATTTCTGAATTGGGGTATAAGGGTAATAGTATATGGCATTCATATTTCACTAAGGTCCCAAAAGATCGTTTTGCAAGAGGGCACATTTCACGGGACTTTTTGGATATTATGATGCAATCATGGGACTCTGTTGCTATTTTCTCTTAATTTTTTTAACTTTCTTAACAAAGTTAAATGGTTTCATAGTAAGGATTATATGTAGCACATCAATTTATATATCAATTAAATTAGTTTAGAGAAGAAATAAATTTATATGTTAATTAGTTTGGTCAATGAATTCACTCTAGTTTTACAAAAACTGAAGTACAAAATTTGATATCTATGATGTTTTCACTAAAATAAATAGTAGTAGTAATAATAAAACCAACAACTAATATTTTAGCGCAAAATAACGTGGCTTTAGGAAAAATGGAGGGAGGACCCGACGGCGGCCGTCTGCCTTTATACGATTTAGTAAACAAATGAAGTTACGTAATCTTCTTCAATTTTTGGTTTACTTTCCCAAGGAATCCACATCCCATCTTCTTCTGCCTTTGTATTATTTTATTACTAGTATAATAAAATCCCAAGATCTCCCATCTGTTTCATCTGCAGTATTGCTTTTGGTTGTCTCTGTATTTTACACTGCACCGAGTGCTCTGATTTGGCTGTGATTTGATCATATTCTGGGCTCTGCGACGCCATGGTTGCGGATAGCAAGTCCAAATCTGATATCTCCTTCGCTGGAACTTTTGCCAGCAGTGCTTTCTCTGCATGTTTTGCTGAGGTAATTCAATTCTTGATTCGTTCTCTAGCTTTATTTATATACTTTTTTAACAGCCACTATCCGTTTTATTTTGTCCTGGGGCGTTCATTTCTCTGCGTCACCTTTGCCCCCCTCATTCATGTAGAAGATGATTCGTTGCTAATATTGTTATTGGGTGGCAATTTTCCTTCTCGAAAGGATATGGATCTAAGGTGCAAGAGACTCTAGTAGATTTCTTGGTTTCTCGTTGCCTCTACTTTTTTTTTTTTTTTCAAAAAAATGTTGGTTGTGCTTCCCAGTTGTCTGACCTCCTTTCGCGCTAAAATTAATTTTCCCGTAGATTAGCTGAAATTATATTAACTACTCTGATTTGATTGTTAGTGTGCAGTTGTGAATATAGGCGGTTTCTTTACATATTAGAATTAGAACTAGCTTAGTGGTACAAATTGATTGCTAGTTATCATACATGGCAGACAAAGGTCTGGTTGAATAAGTTCTGGCTTCTGCGGGCTTACCTGGTCGTGTTTTGAACTTTGGCAAATTTGAATATTATGTAGGTTTATGGAGGGGTAATATTAATCAGATATATGGAACATTGTCCTCAGTTGTTCTCTGGAGAGGTCGACTTGGAATTTGCATTAAATTACTGCTTTTCTTTCATGTATTCAGTTCGCATATTATGTTGCTCTGATGATAACTTATTCTGGTCCTTATTAAAACTCAAAAGCTCAAATTTTTAATCAAATTCATTTATTTTGCATAGATATGTACGATCCCTTTGGACACTGCTAAAGTGAGGCTCCAGATCCAAAAACAAGCAGTTGCCGGTGAAGCAGTGACCGTACCAAAATATAGGGGTTTGCTGGGTACAGTTGGTACCATTGCCCGGGAAGAAGGTCTTTCCGCTCTCTGGAAGGGCATTGTTCCAGGACTACATCGCCAATGTGTGTATGGGGGTTTAAGAATTGGGTTATATGAGCCCGTGAGTTTAATATTTTGTCACATAAACCTGTTGTATTATTTTAGTTCAAGTGTATTGTTTACTTGTGTGAGCCATTCACTTAAATGATATGCTTTCTTCCATAGGTCAAGAATTTGTATGTTGGAAAGGATTTCGTAGGAGATGTTCCGTTCTCAAAGAAAATTCTTGCTGCCCTCACTACCGGTGAGTCCAGTACTCAGTGTTGTGGGAACATGCAGACTATTAAAATGACTTTGCTACTATATATCCAGACTATTGCTCACTCTAGCAGGAATTAATGCTGTTTCTGTCTAAATGCACTATGGAAATTACTTGAACTGTGATCTCCACGCATGTTTACTTGTCTTATTGACAGGTGCTGTGGCAATTACGATAGCAAATCCAACCGACCTCGTAAAGGTTAGACTTCAAGCTGAAGGAAAATTACCTCCCGGTGTGCCCAGATGCTACTCTGGATCATTAAACGCTTATTCCACAATTGTGAGACAGGTCTGTGTATTTAACCTTGAGAAAGGAAAAAACATACCTTGTAGGTTTTTTAGTTCACCAACATTTATCATCAAACGTGTATCTAACTCGCAGGAAGGAATTGGGGCTCTTTGGACTGGGCTTGGCCCCAACGTCGCAAGAAATGCTATTATTAATGCTGCAGAACTAGCCAGCTATGATCAAGTGAAACAGGTAATGTACGAGATTCTGGATGTTTTCCTTTCGGAGTCAACTTCTGTTCTTCTTCTCCCTATCTAATTATGTTCTATATCTAATAAATTTACTATGCGGCAGACCATTTTGAAAATTCCAGGCTTCACCGACAATGTTATAACTCATCTACTTGCTGGTCTAGGGGCAGGGTTATTTGCTGTCTGCATTGGCTCCCCAGTTGATGTGGTAACTACTGTCACCGAGCATATATATAAAAAAACTTATTCAGCATCAATGCCTTGGCATCAATACATATGCGTATGCTTACACCACAAATTCTGCGCTTCTTTTGTTATGTTCAACAACGATAAGCTCATAATCCAGTCATGACTAGAAACTGGTGGGACTAGTAATGGCATCTAGAGCTTAACAAGGTTTCTTTTTTACAAGCGAGCCTTTTGCGGCCATTTTGATAGATGAATATGAGGAAACAGTCTTACCTTTCTTCTAGTCGTTGTTATTATGTGACTAACATTATGCATATTTTGATTGCCAACTGTTCCACTAATTCATGTCTTCTGCTTTACTTTGATTTGCATGTCCAGGTCAAATCTAGAATGATGGGCGATTCAACTTACAAAAGTACCCTTGATTGTTTCGTCAAAACTTTAAAGAATGATGTATGCTTTCTTTTTTGCTCACGCCACATGATTCTCTTAGGTCACATATGCCATCTGCTTTAGGTATATGCATTAATTATGCGGATCCATGTTAGAGCTCAGAGAATTTTATGACATCTCATTGTATGTGGTGGGCATAATCCTGAAGCATAGTTTTCATGACACTTCATACATTGTTAACACTACATCATACATTGACATCAAAACTAGCTGAATGATTCCATCTTCAGTTTGTTTTCATGACACTTCATACATTGTTAACACTTAACACTACTTCTATGTCAGAAAATCATTGATTATTTTGGTTCCTATCACAAATATGCTTTTTCCTTAGATTTGGGGTGTCCTGGATCCCTTAGCTTCATCTTATAATTTCGATCAGACAAGGAACAGCATTGTCAGTGGGTATCATTCATCTCTTTTGATTGGAGTCTGATATTTTTCAGGGACCTCTTGCCTTTTATAAGGGGTTCATCCCCAATTTTGGGCGGCTAGGATCATGGAATGTGATCATGTTTCTCACCTTAGAACAGGTACAACTTGAATCATGTGTTATGCTCTTGAGGTATCCTAGCATACATTTAATTATTGTAGAGGTCAGAAAAACCGTAACTTGCGCAAGAAATTTTCTGATGTATTAGGCATGTGAATAATGAGTGCTGAAATATTGATAATAGCAATGAGCCAGGCTTGTTTCATTTAAGATATATTCACCCTGATCGAAGACCTAACACCAAGAGTCTAACTCGTGACCATTTGGTCATAGAGGGATCAAATATCATGTTAAGTATTGTTTCCACTCAAAAGCTTTTAATTTTAAGTGAACATACAGATAATTTTTATCGTGTGCTCAAATAGATGGAGTAATCCTTGCGTCTATGAAGCTTGTCAAGTTTCTCAAATACCACACACACACACACACACACGCACATGTATGTATGCATGTGTTATATCAATCAAATGCTATGATTTAGTGTTAGCTTGCTAATTCTTCTTCTAATGCCAGGCTAAGAAGGTCGTCAAACAAATAGAGTCGTCTTGAACACAACCAAATGTAGGTTGGAGTATCAGAGAGGGACTGACTGCAAATGGATTGATATTGTTGAGAAAATAATAGCCCTATTCTCTCCTTTTAGCCGGGAATAATGATAATTAGATTTATCTGTGCTAATCATTTTTCTGAATCCTATTGTAAGTCAACTCACTATCTGCAAGTAATTATTGCGTCTGCATACACATAACTCGAATACAAAACTACCGGTTAAGTTGGAATAACCTCTTGCAGCCAAACACTCAATGGTTATTGCAAGAATTGTTTTTTAATTGCCTTGCATTCTGTAAGATTGCATTCTGAATCGCTAATTTTATACTTGCTTCAGTTCGTGTACCATGGTAAAATGTATCATTCATTCATTTCATGAGGGGAAATCTAAAATTTTAGTTTAATAATTCTGGACTAATTGGTGAATTATTATTTTTTTGGACAAGCAACACTATTTGTAATTGGTGCATTAGAAGATTTGCTTCGAAAAACCTTTTATTCGACTACCATTTCAGTAGAAGGAAAACAACTGTTCGTTCATTAGAAGATTTGCTCTGAAAAACCTTTTATCTAACACATTTGATTTTACTTTCCTGCTCGTTCGTTCATCCTTGCATCGGACTTGTAGTAATTTTGGACATTATTTTAAAATGTTAATAAAGTAATTCGGCCCATAAAAATATTGTCTATCACCCTCAGTCTCTTATAAGATAAAATTACATAAGCATCTATAAATTAAAATGTCCCAATCAATGAATATGACTTCTGCACAAATAATAAATTAGGACTCATTTGTTTAAGTTTTTTTAAAAAAAATGATTTTGATCAAGCTATATGAGAACATTATACTTTAATTAAAATCGTTTTCAATTGTTAACCTTAAACAAATGTGCTTATAAGTAAATAGGTAAAACTAACTTTTTTTGCCATAACTTAAATACTCGATGTAGTTATATGTATATATATATATTTTGCTATGTACTGTCTCCCTTTTATTAAAGGCAATTTTATTGGAGATATTGTCGGTAGTAAATATGGGCATATCTTTTAATAAGATTTGAAACTTAATTCGTTATATTGTAGTGACTAGCCCTTTGTATTAGATCCAATCTCCAATAGTAATTTTATATATATATATATATATATATATATATATAGAAACTTCACATGTGTTTGGTGCGGGGCAAATAATATATAAAACTAATACAAAATGCCCTCTAATTAATTGGCCAATTTCGGTTGTCTTAAACTTGCAATTGCAGGTGAGGTGAGGATGGTCCTTGACAAAACAACTTTGATGTAGCCAGCTACCACCTCCAAGCCATTAATTGAAAAAATATTTATTATTGGTTCGGTTGTATTTATAAATAACTTTCAGTAGATTTCACATAAACAAAAAAAAATGTTAAATCTTATTAACTATACCTTAAAATTCAATAAATTTTTAATTTTATTGTAGTATGTCTAAAAAACTTACTTTTGTTGGTTCGATCCAAGGCTTAGTTTGCAAGACCAGTTAGAGACACGTTCTACCCAAAGGTCTAATGGTTAGATGCCTAAAGGATATATGGAGTCTATCCAAGAGCACAAGTCTATCACCTGCATCCCCAAACATCAAATCGGACAATTTAGATCAAGATATGCAGCGATCACTACCTCTAAATCATCAGTGGTCGTTAGATAGGGAGAACAGATGACGACGGCCATGGACTAACTATTTATTTTTAATCCTATTTACCATTGTATTCACTCTGTGTTCAATCACAAGATTCTGGTCTCATTCTCCCTCATCTATCTTCAGTTTGCTCCTATCTTTTATAAATTTCATCAATATAATTTTTTTCATTCATCTTATATTAAAAGGCTTCATCGCTAATCTTTATTCTTATAACCTCTTACTAAAATTTGCACAAACAATTCCCATTTAATATATAACACATTAAAGTAAAATCACCGTATAATAAATGAATAATAAAATTTTTTATTCATATAAAATTTAATAAGGTTGTCTCCCTATTTTATAAATATGACTAAATGAATATATTGTTAAACCATTTGTTTTAAAAAAATAAATATTATTTGTAATACATGAATGAACAGACCTCCGACCAAGTTTAGTCAACAATTAATAATTACAATTATGTGGGAAACATTTAACTTACAATTACAGTAATAAAAAAAGTTAAGTAGGCGCATAACTTATAGTACACTCCATCTATTCGGTCCATTTTATAAACAACTACTTAAATTATATAAAATAAATTAACGATTAAAATTAGTTAAATGCAATAAATTTGTAAAAGTATAACTTTTTTTTTTCAAAATAGACATTTTTTTACAACAAGTGGGTAAAAAAATGAGTAAGAGAAAAGATGAGAGATCATAAGTGGGGGAAAAAAGATGGAAGAGGTATGAATTAATTTAGGATAAAAATAAAAAAAAGGTTATTAAACTTTTAAATAAAAAATTGTTGTTTATAGAAATGATCGTGATAATGAAAGAGAATGTTGAATATAAAATGGATGGGAGGGAGTAGAATTTGATGAATAATATGACATTTTACTGATTTATAAGTAAAATGATGAAAACAATTGTCTGTAATAAATACGTAAACATTCACGCGAAGTAGAAGAAACAAATCAAATAAACCGCAGCGGCCTCCGATCCATTTCCAGGATTTCCCAAATCCATCGCTCTCGGTGTTGTCATTCTCAAGGACTCTCTCAATCTTCGTTTGAGGTGTGTCGAGGCGGAGAATTGTCTATCGTCTTCCGATCTTCTTTGTGCCAGTGAATGATTTTCTTAACGATTCATTGGCATCAAAAACCTGTTTCCTACGTGAACCTTCCCGAATCTCATTCCCCTGTTTTTATTTCTGGGACCCGCTTTTCTTGCTAAGATATATAGGTATTTACTGAATGTTGCTTTCCTATGTTTGTTTTTCAGATAATGGATTTTTTTTCCTGTTGTGTATTGCATTGCTTAACGAATACTTCTTAAAATGATAAAACACCTAAACACATTGTTAGACTTATCTTTAATCACCGAATTAGCTAATGTAGATGCTCATGCTTTTGTTTATGAAGTATGGATAACTTGACAGTGGAGACTTTGCGTAGGTTGGGCAGTTCTCTACTTCTCGTGGAATATTTGCTGGATATTGATTTGTTATCAAGTTGTCAATGTTCCTAACAGTCGAAATGGTGTTTGGTTAGATTAATGAGATGGATATTGTACTTTACTTCAATCATAAAAGTTCAACGAGGTTAATGTGAAATTGCTTTCATTTCTGGATTCTTTGATTGAAGTTTGAATATCGTGGAATATTTGCTGGAAGATGATACTATATTTTATGGATTTCCTTATAATCGGAATGGTAGTTTGGATATCATGGAATTATTGCATTTCTACTTGCTTATCTGTTTCCTTGTTATAGCTATATTTGCAGATTGAACTTTGAAGGACTGAACTTGGCTTCCTTTTGCCTTTAAAAAAACGTGGAGAGTTGTAAGAAGTAGTTATTGCAAAATGCTTCAGATTCGGCTTAGCAAGTTACCAGCCTCAGAAGGTTCAGCAGGGGTGAGATCCGCACCTGTTGAGACTGCAATTGCGTGCCCTGACCATCTAGTCCTGGCTGACCTACCTGTAGCAAAGGGCATCGGTGCAACCACTGCCACTTCCCTTATTAAGACTGTAGGACGGAGGTCCCGCCGCCAGCTTGGCAATAGAGTTCATTTCTGTGTTCGTTGTGATTTTCCTATAGCTATCTACGGACGATTGGTAAGTACTTAAACATCTTTTCCTATTGAACTTTTTGCCGATCAGAATGTTTATATCATTGATAAAATCGGTGGCTTATTATGGTTTCCTTTCAACTCCATTTAGACTTAATTTTGCTTTTTGATCTGTTTTCGAACTCCATCATCTCTGAAAATTAATGGAGGAAAATGAAATTCACAAAATAGAACACTCTGGCTGAATGATTATTCGAAACTGACTTCATTCTCTTTATTAAAGTACAACTGAGTCAAAGAAAAGACTAGTGTCCTGTCAGTTGTGTTATGCATATATCGGTTAAGTACAGAGAATCTCATTCTTACTCAAGCCTAATTCTCCTTAGTCAATGATGCATAAAGTGTATGATAAATTGGCTTGTCTCCTGAATAACTATACGGAGCATATGTCAGATGTTACCATTTGATTAATGCATGATTGGAACTCGGAACAAGAGTGTCATGAAGGGGAGGTCTGCATAAACTACCAGAGTCCTGTGCTTGTTTAGGCTGCTTACTTCTGTTTCATGTGCGTATTCAGATGAACATTTCACATCGTTTTCTTTTTCCTGCACTTCATTCTGTGCTAGAGGACAGTTGGTTTACTTTTAATGCATACCTGTACCATTCTATTAGGTGTTTTTATAATCTGGATAATCATATGGCTATTACACTTTGAATCGAATTAGGACATCTGTAGCTCTAAATACATTTCTAGTCTTAAGTTTTATTTTCTGTGTATAGTTTTGATATGGACCTCATCAGTGATTAATTTCAGCTTCTGATGTCATCGGGACATCATGGCTTGCATGATAAATGTTCTGCTTCATTTTCTTTGTTTGGGTTGTTCTCCAGGGAGGGTAGACGGGTTAAAGGTATGCTTTAAGTTCTTTTATTATTTGATGTTGGCCTGCTATACTGATAGCTTGTGGTCTTGCAGAGCCCTTGTGAGCATGCCTTCTGCCTTGACTGTGCCAGAAGTGACCCAATGTGCTGCCTGTAAGAATATTTCTTATCTTCTAATCTTCATATAGGAAAGCAATGAATATCAGGTTATTTGTTTGGGAAGATTTTAGTTTCTAGCCCAACATAGGTAGTCTTCTTCCAACCCACACATATAACAGCCTTGAGTCCTAATTTGAATGCCTTTTATTTCGGGCTGGAATTTTATGACTAAGCTGTGCAGTGGGCTGCATAAATGCAAAGGGGGGCCAGGCACTATTAGCAGTTATATTAATCTCTGATTTGATAATATTTTCCATGATTTTGACGCGGTGTTTAAGTATTTAGGCAACATGATTTGCACATTCTAAGCTTTTTCTTCCTTGAACAGATGTGATGAACGAATCCAAAAGATTCAAACCATCAAAATGATGGAAGGAATCTTTGTTTGCGCTGCTCCTCATTGTCTCAGGTCTTTCTTGACGAAGACTGAATTTGAATCTCATATCCAAGAAAACCACTCTGATCTTCTTCAGCCTAATGTGGAGAGAGAAGATGGAAATGATTCAGAGGCGCAGAGTGTTAGGCAATCTACAGCATTGGACTCCACTGCTCGAGGTCCCCAGAGGCCCCTTTTTTCTCCTGGTTCCAATTCACAGCTTCATGATTGGGATGACAAAAGCCGTCAACAACCAATGAGAGAGCTTCCCCCTTCAAGGCCAATTCAACAGCCGAAGCCACCATTTTTTGGTCAAGCACCTAATCCTTCTATGGATTCCCAATCAGGCAACACTGGGGCTATTCAACAGGACTTCCATCCACAAAGTTTTGACACGAAGCACTCACAACGTGAACCCTCCCATCTCATTGAGAGACAGCAAGGAGTTACTTCAGGGACCCCAATTCATGATTATCCACCCATGCATTCTGTTCAGCCACCCAATGTTGCCATGCAAGTTAATCCTAATGTGTTGCCGAGACCTCCTATGGCATATAGTTACTCTCCTTACCCACAAGAAGGACCTCAGCCCTTTTATACTTCATCCTATGACATGCCTAGGCAGAACTCATCTTCTGAAATAGGTTTAGATCAGGTTTCATTACGGGATACCCACCGGGTCCTTCAAGTGGCCCAAATTTTCCAGCAAATTATCCTCAGGCCTGGAATGCAGGAATGACTGGTGTGCCTTTTGATCAAGCTCAGGGTGGTATGATTATTGATCCAAGGGATGCTAAAGGGATGTAGGTATGACGGAAAATGTCCCTTTCAAGATCTCATTTGTAGCCTTGAAATAGAAATAGTATCTTAAATGTTTGATGAGTTAAGACTTCGTTGAGCTCGGTTATGGGAAGCAGCATGATAACTGTGATATATTTGGACAAATTGACTAACAAGGCTTCCCAATCATCAGTCGCCTGAGTTACGGTATCTTCTTTTCATAGAAAGTGCTGCTAGCTTGATTAACTTGAGGGTGATTTGCTTTTTAGACTCTTAAGGGTAATATTTTAAACTTTGCAATATCAATTCCAGATTTCTTTGTATAGTTTCATACTCGTTGAATTTTTGAAGTTCTCCAAGAGGTGTCCAATGGCTTTCGAATTTTTCTTTCCCCCAAAATATGAGGAAATAATTGAGAACGGTTGGGCATTTGCTATATGTTTAAGCTGCCATGGCTCCATGTTCTAGGATTGTTTCAGGGTTTCGGTGATTTGATCTGGCCCGTCATTAACTCATGATAATTATCTATACATCTTACTTATATTTTGTGAAGTACCGGATCAGAAAGGACTTATCGCAAATTACAACAAAAGCATCTTGTTGGTTTGCTACGAACATGTTCAAGAATGGTTTGAATTGACTCTTCAATATGACCAAACGACAGAGACCGTTGGGTGAACAAACTATTCTCTGACGAGTTATGCTGTCTTGCAAGAAGATGGGGAGAAGGTTAAGTGGGAGGAAAGCAAGAGAATCACGGTACCCAGAAAAGTGATATTTCGAGAACATAATTTCTGATTCTGAAAAATGATGAGAACTAACCATTTCCATTAAACCGATACTGATTTATTGGTAAAAAAAAAAGTTTTGTTTAAGATGAATTGTGCTACTCAAAACTTACTGCATAACTTGCTATAACTTTATATTTTGTATTCATATTTTTTTTATACAAAACTAGAGCTCAAAGGTTCAAAAGAAAGGAGAAATTACATAGCGGGGGAAAAGGATCCCAATAGATCATTTGAGCACAACGACTGAAGGTGGTGCGGGCACGAGTGGTAAACTAAGGAAGAGGAGATAGCCTCCTTCGTTAGAGCATATGCCAACCAGTTCTGCTTCCTCGATACATAGTGGATGATTAGATTCTACTCCCTTGACATGAAATCTCTAATTTCAGATAGTACCAACCCATTATTAGTAGTCTCGCCACTTGAATTGAGCATATTAACCAATAACTTAGCATCTGATTCGATGATAATTTTTCTGAAACCACATTCAGAGGCTAACTGGAGGCCTCTATAAATTGCACATTCCTCAGCTACATGGGATTCACATTGTCCCAAAGATTTTGCAAACCCTATAATCCAAGAACCCAAGTGGTCCTTAATTATACCTCCACATCCTGCCTTCTTAGAGAATCGGGCCACATCTTCATCTACATTGACTTTGACACATCCTCTATCTGGTGGTATCCACTATTGAGGTTGATAGGTATTTAGGTCAGGTCGCAGCTGCAAAATGTCGTCACCTTGTATGTAGGATTTCCAAGACGCACTGATTGTGTTATAAGGGTCAAGAGGTTTAAAGAAGTGATTATAAAAAATATCCTTATTTCTTCATAACCATAATAGCCAGCAAGCAACTCCCCAGAACAGCCCCCAGTTACTAATAGGCCATAATCCCAAGTCCCTCTTCAGATTCATTGCAATCCAATCGCGCAAGGAGCAAGAAAAGAAATTTGCCGTATTGGAGGGATGTACAGATCTGGACCATACATCTCTTGCATACCGGCAATCCCTAAGCACATGTAAAGCATTATCCTCTCCCTCTTGGCAAAAATGACATACAGGTGACACACTTGTCCATGAACTTCTCCAGGCATTAGTAGGTAGTCTATTGTGGAATGCTTTCCAAAGAAAGATTTTTATTCTCTCAACTCCTTTCCACTTCCATATCTGTTTATACAGTGGGCTATACATATTGGGTGGATCAGGTTCAATAGAAAAATAAGCACTCTTGACTGTGAAATTCCCGGTAGCTGTATGTCCCCAAGTCAAAATATCATTGCTTGCATCTGGTCATGGTGGAATTGAGGAAGTCAAGTTGGAAATCACATCACCATTAACCAGATTTTGCAATCGATGATAGTCCCATCTACCGTTAATGATCCAATATGCTACTCTGGAGTTTTCCTTTTCCTATAGAGGTCTAGAGCACAAATTTTTGATTGGGCCCGTTTGGTAAAGTGGTAAGATAAGTAACTTATTCATATAAGTACTTATAGAGAAGTGCGATTGGAAAATAAGTCAGATTGTAAAAGTGATTTGTGTTTGGGAAAGCGGTGGAAGAAGTGACTTATTTGTAAAAGTGAATGTGTTTGGGAACACGGTGGGATAAGTAACTTTTTTTTAAAATTAAAATTAAAAATATAAACTATGAAAATTAAATTAAAATTAAATAGTAACTTTGTAAATTAAAATTAGTGGGTATTGGTAACTTTCATGTAAAATTAAATAGTAACTTTATAAATTAAAATACATTGTTACACTATTAAATATAATGATGAATTTAATATAAAAATTCTGGAAAAAATATTAAATAAAATAGTTCTCACGGTGAAATAACGAAAGGAAAGAGACAAGTTGTGTTCAATCTTCACTAAACAGTGCCATTCTTAGTTCATCACCCTGTTTCGCATTTCGCAGTCTTGGATTTCTCACCATCCTTCTCATCTCACTCCAACACCCACACCCACAAATCTCTCCCTCTCCCCCTCTCACTGGAATTCATCCATATTAATATTCCTCATCGGGCTGAAACGATAATGGAGGAGTTTGGGATTCCAAGCTCGAAACTGTTGTGTATTTGCGCATTGGGGATTCTTCGCTCTCAACATTTTCACAGACTATAGATCCAACGCTTAGCAGATTCCAGATGATGAAGGTATTTACATTTCCTAACTCTCTCTCGCTCTCTCTAATTCTTCCATGGAATTCCTTTTCCTCTCTCTGTAATCCCTAGACGATGGAATTTTGTTTTCCTTCTTCTTAACTGTTCTGTTTGGTTGTTCAAACGAAGAAGCATTGGAAAACTTTAAGTAACTGCTGTTGCAGATTCCGAAACTGGGCTCTTACTTTGAACCAAACAAGTTCCAGTTGTTGAATACTGTAGCGATTTGCGATTCAGTTTCTTTGAATGAAGCAAAGAGAGCCGTTGGAATGGTAAAAAGGACACTTAACGGTTAGAGTAGTACTGGTTGCCGCTTGCCGCTGAGGGTAGGTGAGATAAGCTGCGATTTTGAGCTTATGAGGAAAAGGAACTTCTGGAGATAAGCTCCTTCTCGGTAGAAGGAAAGCCAAACGGTGCAAAAATATGAACAGGATTCCCATCGCACTTTTGCTACTGTTGGCTGAGCGTTTGGAGCTCAAAACGCTGCTCCAAACGGACCCATTGTCTTTTCCGGAATTAACGGAAAAGAATCTCACCATATTCCCATTCTTCACCTACCACTTAATACCATCTTCAACTACGTTTTGCTAATCACAAATAAAAAGCCATAAGCTAGAGTCTCCTGACTGAGAATTAAAGAGGCTCTGCTCACTTCTAAGCATATATTTATTCTGTAAGACTTTTGTCCATAAGCTTTGAGTGCCCCGAAGAAGGTTCCAAGCTAGTTTAGCTCCAAAGGCACGGTTCATCGATTGTAACTTTCTAAAGTCAAGACCCCTATGCGTTTTTGGAAGAGTGACAATCTCCTAACGCACAAGGTTGAATCCTTTTTTATTCTCTGAACCCAGATGAAGTTGCGTTGAATCTTTTCAATTTCATTACAAATAGATAAAGGAACCTTAGGGACTTGCATTGGGTAGAGAGGGCAAGAGCTAAGAATCGACTTGGCCAGAGTGATTCTACCTGCAACCGAGAGACAATTTGCTTTCGAAGGAGATAGTTTGACTCTAACTCTATCAACAATGTATTGGAATTTTTCAGTAGGTCTTCTTTTCCTAGATAAAGGAAAACCCAGGTATTTCCTGATTTCAGTCGATACTATCATGCCAGAGATATCTTGAATTTTCTTTCTCATCCTGGGGGCACTTTTTTGGAGAAAAATATGGAGGATTTCTCCTTACTAACTTTTGCCCATGAAGCTTGGCAAAACTTATCTAGGCAAGACATCATAATTGAGATTTGCTTCTCTGTGGCTTCCTCGAAGAGAAGAAGATCATCAGCAAACATAAGATGAAAAATAGAAGGCCCACCTCTAGATATATGAACAGGTTGCCACTATTTTGCATCCACCGCATCACTTATAATATGAGATAACTTATCCATATAAAGCACAAACAAAAAAGGGGAGATAGGATCCCCTTGACGGATGCCCTTCTTTGGAGAGAAAAATTCAGAGTATGATCCATTCCATAAGACATTACAAGAAGTAGAAGAGATACATTCATTAAAAGGCTAATAACACCCTCTTCCATGCCTATCTCTTGAAGAATCAACCTCATAAAGTTCCATTTGACCCGGGTGCTTTAATAGGTGAAAGCTGCATTTTTTATCTCCACTTCCGTGATGTCTTTATGAATCAATTCAGCATCTTGAGGTTTTAGGGGAGGAAATTGTGCGATCCAGTTAGAAGGGTTGGTTACTAGATCCTCACGAGTGTAGAGTTTTTTGGAAAAAAACTCTCTTTCCATGTTGTGTAGTTCATCCTGATTCATTATCCAGCGGCCAGAGGCATCTTGAAGAGCTTCAATTTGTTGTCTTTTCCTTTTGATCTTAGTAGAAGCATGGAAGAATTTGGTATTTTTGTCACCCCAATCGAACTATTTGCATCTAGATTTCTGGTACCATATTAATTCTTGCTGGGCTTGTAATTTACTGTAAAGCTTCCTCTCGAGTTTAAATAGGCCATTGGACATGTTATTCTGTCTTGCTTGTCAATACCTGTCAGTTTGTTGAGGATCGTGTGCTTCTTGTGGGAAATATTGCCAATGACAGTTGAGTTCCACTTAGAGGCTTCTTCTCTAAATTTTTCCACTCCTCCACACCAATCCTTAGCCTCCCAAGATTTGCGCACTATATCTGTAAAGCAGTCCTCAAGAGTTTCAAAAAAAATTCTGAAGCAATAATACTTCTAAGTAAAAACTTTTACTATAAATTTGTGCCTTAATCATTTTTATATTTTAAAATATTTATCATTAATTTGTGTTTTTACAGGTTGTTTTGCTCCTCCCAAAAGGGAAATCATCATGACAGCGCATTATCAAACTATATAGTTCCAAAAATTGATGAAGCTATTCTCTAATGGAAGATGCTCTCAGTAAACTCAAACAACTTAAGCTTGGGTCTATCAAATAGCCTTCCTATGGATTTGTTTTTTGTTTTTTTGAAATCCGAATCTAGAAGGATGCAGAAGATAATGGAGAAGAAGGAAAAATGATAGGGTTAGAATTTCCTTATATGATAAATGCATTTTGATCATTGTATATTATATCAATATATACATATACATATACATATATATATATATATATTTAATTATACAAACAATACAACCATCTAAAGTCTTACCAAATGTACTGCAATCACCATCACAATATATTTCATTTTCAATGATTACAATTCCATGCATTGCAACGAATTAAGTGGCTATAAATATTATATATATATATATATATATATCTGCTCCCTCAAAATTTACATGAACTCTAGCGTTAAGGTCTAAATTCACATGGAAGGCAGTAAGTAATTGAAATTTTTGTCGATTTAATATTACCTTGAAAATGTTAAAGAAATAGTAAAATTGCCATAACTATTAGAAAAATAATGTTTGGCGATAAAAAAAATTACCTAAACCATTAACATTTTTATGATAAAATTACACTTTACCCCAAGTATATACCGAGTCACTTTTTTTTTTGTTAAAGTATATTTTTAGTCCTTTATGTTTACGTCAGATTTCATTTTAGTCCTTTAAGTTTAAAAAGTGCAGTTTTAGTCCCTCAAATTTAACCTCGTTAGTTTCTCTTAACAGAAATTGCTGACTCATCAAATTTAATTGATGACTGTACAATAAAACGTTGAAAAAATATATTCACATTTTAATTTTAATTTGATAATATAATAAATTTGATATTTTAAATTGTGTAAAATAAAAAAGATTTAAAATAATAGCAATAAGTTTGATGAGTCAGTCATTTCCGTTAAGAGAGATTAACGGCGTTAAGTTTAAGGGACTGAAAGTGCACTTTTTAAACTTAAATGACTAAAGTGAAACTTGACGCAAATATAAAGAACTAAAAGTACACTTTAGTATTTTTTTTATCAAGGCACATTGTGACAATGACACTTAGCCCTGCTTATATACATTCTCGTTTAGGAACGCGGTAGAAAAGTACTTATATGCAAGTTAAGGTAAATATGTGAAGATGTTATCTCGTTTTACATACGTTTGATTTTTTGAAAGGTGGTTCCAAATAAGCTCTATTAGTAATTCTTTACCGTTGGATGATTATTGACTTAGTATTGATTGACTGACACGTGTGCTTTTTCAGTTTTATAAATCTTGCAGATAAATTTCATCTTGCAAAGAAAGATAAAAATTGTGGAACGTTATGTTGACCATAGGAGATCGTATCGCACAATGCAGACGTGCTTCGGTGGCAGCAAATTTCGCCGCTCAACGGCTTAACCGAAAAAAGCTGCTCCATTTATATACCCAGGTCCCCTTCTCGCTCCTTGTTAGTAACGCCCCACAGCTCCTCCTCTTCGAACAATACTCCAACCGTAGCTAACAACATTCATTGACGATCTCCACGATGATCATTCCTTTCTCTCTCGTTCCTTAGGAATTCCCTATTTCATTTCCTTCATTCTCTCCCATTTTTTGGATTTTCGCATTTATCTCCCATTCCTATCCACGCACGT